>CAUJNA010002968.1:532500-720000 GCA_963377175.1 Effrenium voratum | reverse complement strand
ACAAATTGCGCACGTTGGACAGTTTGCGCGACAGGGGCTTGATGTCACTGGGCCAACGAGCAACCCTTGCACTACAACACAATGTTTGAGGGCAAAGCGACCGACGCATTGTGGGCCAGTGCTTGCTGTTCGCTGTTTGAGCCGATTCTGCAACACAGCCCAACGGGTGTTTAACGTCACTTGGACCCTGATTTTCGAAGCCAGATCTAGCAGCAACATCCCCGGCATCGACTTTTGGATCCTAGAGAGCAGGAACATGCCCAGAATCACCAGCAAGGCCACTTGCGCGCACGCGGCAAGGCCTCCAAGAAAGACCTTGAAAGGGCCCAACACTGCAAGTTTCGAGCCGAAAAGAGTTGGAAAAAGGAGGCCCAAGGGTGTCTAACGCCACCTATAGAAAAGAAACCGGACACGGCAGCAACATTCCCAGCAGGCCGCTGTAGGCGAGCCGCAAGGTCTGCGCAAGGTACGCCAATGGCCTAAAGACAGGCAGGTTTCCAGCCGGAAAGTCCTCCAAAAAAGCGTTACTGAATGATCTGATAGCAGCCCAACGGGCGTCTATCGCTAAAATGGACCCTATGTGGAAAAACAAATCGGACACATCAGCAACATCCCCAGCATCAACAGCAAGGCCACTTGCGCGCAAGTCACAAGGCCTACCAAAAATGGCACGCCTCAAAAGCCGAGTGAGATGGTGCCCGAAACAGGAGCCTAACGGGGGTGTCTAACGCCACTTTTAGGTTCTATACAGAGAAGAAATCGGATCTAGCAGCAACATCCCCAGCGTCACGTTTTGGGTCGTATAAAGACAACAAATCGGATATAGACAAAAACTCGGGCAAGGCAGCAAAATTCCCAGCGCAGCAACATCCCCAGCATCGCCAGCAAGGCCACGTGCACGCGAGCCCGAAGGCCTCCGAATAAAGGCACGCCTCAACAGGGCCCAAACACGCAGGTTTCGAGCTGTTCCAAATAAGAGCCTAACGCGTGTCTAACGTCAAATCACGATCCTGAATGGAAAAGAAATCGGATCTGCATCACCTTTTGAACCCTATATAGAGAAGAACTGGGATACAGAACAGAAATCGGACACAGCAGCAAATCCCCAGCGCAGCAAGATCCGCAGCGTCACCAACCGGATACAGCAGCAACAGCCCCAGCATTACCGGGCAGGTTTGAAACGGTTGTCTAACGTCACTTTTTGCTCTTATTTAGAAAAAGCACCGGATCGATCAGCAACATCCCTAGCATCACCTTTCGGATCCTATATGTAACGAAATCGACTTGTTGAGAAGAACCGGAGACGAGCCAAAACGTGCCCCAAATAGAACCCCGACGGGTGTCTAACGTCACTTTTGGATTCTACACAGAAAAGAAATCGGATCTAGCAGCAACATTCCCAGCGTCACCAGCAAAGCCACTTGCGCGTGAGCGGCAAGCCTCCGAAAAAGGCACGCCTGAAAATGGCCCAAACACGGGCAGGTTTTGAGCCGAAATGTGCTCCAAATAGGAGCCCAACGAGGGTCTAACGTAATTTTTGGATCCTAGATAGAAGAGAAACCGGATACAGCAGCATCCCGGCAAGCCACGGGCCTCCGAAAGGTACTCATCAAAAGGGCATAAACACGGGAAGGAGTTCGAGACACATGACTGTTGAATAATTTGGGGGACAGCAGCAACATCCCCAGCATCACCAGCAAGGCGACTTGCGCGGGAGCCGCGCAGCCTCCGAAAAAGGCCACGCCTCAAAAGGGCCCAAACACAGACAGGTTCCGAGGAAACGTGCAAGCCCAACGTGTCTAACGTCACTTTTGGACCCTTTGTGCAAAACTCGGATCTACCAACAGTATCCCCAGCGTCACCGAAATCGGGTTTACATCGCATACAGCAGCAAAACCCCCCAGCAGCACCGGCACGCGCGAGGCCGCTTGTAATCGAGCCTGTCCACAAGAGCTTGGATGAACTCACCCTTCCACCCTTGACACAAGGGGTCGGCGGATATATGTATATATATATATATATAATGCAGTGCGTTGGGGAGGGGTTTTAGCCGTGAACTTCACGAGGGCGAATCGGGCGTAGAAATAAGACCCGCCTGAGGACATCGTGGCCAGAACCGCAGTGGAATGGATCGAGCAACGTGGCAGAATGAGAGGGAGAGAGAGAGAGATGACAGACTGGCATGGAGACCGTGGTCGTCTGGTTTGGGCCTCCTTCAGCCAAGCCCCCCCCCCTTGTTCTGGGGTTCCGCAGCTTGGGGTGGCGGCTTGCCGTGCAGGGCCCAGGTTTTGTTGGGAGGATAGGGTGAATAGAGAAAATGGACAGAATAACATGGGCAGAATAGCGACGTAAATGCATACTGCTATATGACCGCCAGCAAAAGCGAGCCAACAAAATGAGCGAAATTCGGGCGGCTTTGAGGCTCCCAATTTGTGACTTGTAATTTGTGACTTGTCCGAGGAACCACCAGCTCGCAAGTCATGATTCGCAACAGCGCGTGCTTCAATGGCAAAACAGGCCTGTTCACGGTTGACTCCCTACATACCAACTACCTTCAAGCACAGGCTCCCTTGTGCCCTACTAACGACACTAAGAGGAAAATCACCTGTAACTTGTACACAGTCGCACGCTTTGCTACCTACAGGCCCAGGCAAGCCCAATCGTGGTTTTGGCCGAGAGGACACTTCTTGCGTGTCCGCTTCAAATGCCAGCGACGTTCGCTTAGAACGATGGTTTGTTGGGTCCCATGTTGATCTTCCGGGGAGTGTTCGCAACGGAACCTATGCCAGGGAATCCTTGCAGCATGACTGTGTTGATTTGCTGTTACTCAGCGCGCTTGTCCACTTTCGCGCTAGCTGGCCACAGCCCACGAAGGACATGCAGACAGGTCTGACTGCCAAACCGTTATTTCTTCAAGACAGATATGAAAGGCTTCGGGGCATGATAGTTTATTTTGCTTTAGGGTGCATTTTCAGCTTGAAGCTTCGTGCGTCCCAGCTTGCAAGACAATAGTTTGCGTCAGCGACATTGCTCTTTGTCAGTCTCGTATGATCGTTCAATCTGTGTTTTTTCACTTAGTGCTTCAACATTCAGAATGATTGCTGCTTCAATTTACAGCTCGGGCTCCCCGAGCCGTCCTGGTTCTCGTGATGGCGTGAGCGGAAGCGGGGTTGGCCATCTATTTGCGCGTGTTTCCGGCTTCCACAAAACCGTTCAATTTGCAGTTGGTTGGAGTGTTGGCGTCGCAAGATATGGTCCCCGGTTCTTTGCACCAACCCTGTGAGGTGGGAGTACCAAGACCTCATGGCGGCGATGAAGGCGTCGGAAAGCGCAACCTAAGGTTTAGGGGCTTGTTCTTTTGCACACTTCCCACCAAGATGAAATCTGACTGGAGGCCATTTTCCTCCAAAACGAACCCTCTGCTAGGTTCCATCATCAGAGGGTAAGTGATCTTCTCTAAAATGACATCTCCGTAATCTTGTAAGGGCTCAACGCCCTGTGGAGCACGCGCGCGTTTCACAGCAAATAAACTGTTTTGCAGCCAGGCAGAAGGCTGTCAGCAGCAACGCAAGGTCACCTTGTCCTTGTTCCACTGGCTTAGTCTGTGTACTGGCGCCGCTGTGCCCTGATCCTGTAGCGCTGTTCCCAAGATGATCCCACCGTCCCTACATGGCAGCAGGACGTGACAAACGGCTCAGGCTGGAGCGCTGAGTGTTTGTCGCGGAGACACGTATCTGACGCAAATCGTGGGTGTCGGTTCGGCTTGGGCCCATCGCCAGGCGGAGGCCACTATCCAGGCCAGCATTGTGTCCGTGCTTTTTCACGAGGCGCGTTCATGCCCGAAAATGCCTGAAACTGCCCCGACTGAGATGCCGCTCGCACATTGTGGCAACCACACTTTTTCAGATTGCGGCGACAAGTTCTGGGGTCTAGTACTCTATTCTCGGAAAGCGCTCATGAACTTGTCCAACTCCAACTTCGTGGACGCACCTGCGGGGTTTCGTTTTTGGTGTAGAGTTCTGCTTGGTACCCATTCGGCCAGATGGTGAACTACGTGTCCCTGGACAACCCAACTCAGAGGAGCCCCTTGGCCTCTCAAAGTCGCGAAGGAACCAATTGTTGTTTTGTCAAAGGACGCGGTCTTGAAGAGCCCTTTTGCCTTGACAAAGCCATTTGATTCCAACTTGCGAAATGGTTTGGTACTTCTCCTTTGCCTTGCCCCTGTTGGTCAAGGAGTCTCAGATTTACATTACAACCAATTTAGCCCATGCGATGTGGTTTTCAGATTGCGAACTGGGTGGGTTAGGGCGTTAAACCTTTGGTCCTTTTCTAGGCGGCTTGCCAGTGGAGAAGACACTTCGGATTGGAACCCCGTTTCATCCTGAACCACTTATGCTGAACAGTTGGCGTAATGTGTTGTTTGGCAGCAAGCGTGTGAAAAATACAGACAATAGCATGTACCATACCATGGCTCAAGAAAAGGTCCTCTGTTAGACTTGCTGTTTTTAAGTGATTCTGTCCTATCAATAGGTTATCAGCCGTATGTGCTGGTAACGCCCGCTCCTTTACTGCCATGGCGTCAGGCAGTGACGGTTGCCCCCCCACACACCCACACAACCCCACACAACCCCACACACCACCCCACACACACAGCCCCCATCAAAGCAGTTAATCAAGCCCGGGAAAGACCCATCGCAGCGGTCCCGGAGTAGCAGTCGTGCCAGGGAGGAAGAGATACCCAGTAGTCGATCCGACCACAAACACCAACGCCTTGCAGCGTGTGGACTGCGCGCGTGATTCTATGAACATACTCTTGACTAAGAACACGGCTCCGACCAATTTCCTCAGCTGCAGCAATAATTTCAGGGATGTTGTCACTGTAAGACGCACCAACTTCATGCGACGGAGGCGTGAAATGCTGAAAAGCCTTGACCGTGGATTCAGTAGTTCTTTTAGCAAAAGCATACGCGTATGTCAAACCAGACGTCGAACATAACGAGAGCGTCAACCCGGGGGCCCCCCCCCCCCCCGGCGAGCGAGAGGGAGACCGGGTCATCTTGGCACATCTGCGCACGTCGCAGTAAGGGTTGGTGGCTGGTGCGTCAGAAGGAAGGTGTCATTGCTTCGCGCTTCAGGAAACTGTTGGCAAGTGATCTTGCTGGGTGGCCTTGATCCGCAAAATATTTTGATTCTTCAGTGGGCAAGTGTCACCGCGAACTTCCGTTTGAGCTCTTCGACAACCTTAGCGTGATCTTTGTCATCCTCTAGAGGATGCTAGGCGTGTACTCCTCATCAGGATTCGCATCCTCAGCCTGCTGCTGCATGCTAGGCGCGGGACCTTGGGATGTCGCCTGGGACACTGCCTTCACCGACCTGGCCTTCCGGGCGGCTTTGCGATTTGGCCAAGCTTTGGAGGACCCACTGCCCCACACATCGTAGAACGGGACAAAACCACAAACATTAAGATCCGTTGGGCTTTTTGGAAGCACGGCTTGCTGACAGCTTGCCATACGAAGTCATAACCCAGTTTCATGCGTTTCAATCCCACCGGCAACACCGCGGGCGTTGATGGCAACAAGTAAGGTCGCAGATCACCGGTCAGCCAGCTCCATCAGCCATTTGAATGTGACGAAATTCCGCTCAGCGTCGTTCTTCTCAACAAGCCACTGACGGTGCGCCTGGGATGGGTCCTTCAACGATGCCCTCAACAAGTTCCTTCACTTCCTTGCTGAATGACGCCTTATAATGATGGTCGTCGGCTGAATCATCGATCCGATCAACCCATCAACTATGACAGTTGTGCCAGCCGGAAGGTTGTGTCGGATGAGGTCGGCATTTCCAGGATCATGTCAAGGACGGCTCAATGACTGACCAAAGTGCGCAGGCAAAGGCCGTGCAGGTGAAGGCTGCGGAAGACGCGATCGCCCTGAACAAGTTGTGAAAACAGCGGTGATGAGTTTGATCGCGCTGAATTGGCAATGAGTCAATATGTTGAGATGACGAGCTCACGGCCAGCGCCGACTTCGGGTGGAACCTCGGCAACTTGCCGCCTGCAGTTCGCCGACCCCTTCGATCAGGAGACTGACCGGCCCGTCTTTGATGACTGCCACATCCGCTATCTTCCAGCCACCGAAGATAGCTCATCAACTTCAGTTGAGATGACGTCAGCGAGCCTACGTGAAGATGAAGGAGGCAAGTGCAAAGCCGGCTGTCAAGGCCACGCCCCAGCCCGTCAGGGTGCAGACCCCGCACAGTACAAACAAGGTCGATCCCAACCTGAGGAGCATTGTGAGTGGCTTGAAGTGGACACGTCCCGAGAATCAACATTGACCGGGATTACCGGCTCCTCGCAACTTCCAAGAAGATGAGCTACTTCTTGCGCGGCGGCGTTTAAGGATGAGAAGCTGCGCCCTCGGTTCAGATGCATTGATCTCTCTGTCGAGTTCTCGTTTCTGGTGCGGCGCCTGAGTCACTTGTTGGGACGGGGGCCGGAAGGCCCGTCATGTTTGCATTCGACACAGTGATGATGTTGCAGGGCGGAGTGAGATGGGAACTTTTTCATTATCTTCGCTTTTCATACGAAACGACATGAATTCCCCGGAAAGGGAAGCCGAATCGGCGGCCTGCCGGTCCTACTTTCAAAGTGGCGCCAGCTGCGCTTCGGCGAGTGCCGGAATTGAGCAAGACGGAGAAGGAGAGGATGTCCTGTTTTCCAGCGCTATGGTTGTTCCCCCAGCGAATGCAAAAACCAACATGATATTCTACATTGGAGGGCTTGGCAGTGGAGGGCGGTGGATCAAACTTCACGCAAAGCAGGTGAGAAGCGGGGAGGAAGACGGCAAAGGGCCGCGCCAACAAGGCCCGCTTTCCCGGCTCTCCATCGATCCCTTCTACGCGTAGCCACGCAGACTTCCTCAGCCGGACAAAGTGGTGGAAGATCAAATTGTCTGTCTCATTAGTCTCTCGAATTTCGCTCTATCCGCTGGCCCGCCCGCTTTGAAGCAAAGCGCAAGGCACGGCTTGAGGGTCCAGGAGTCGTGGCTCTGGGAAACGTTAGAGGCGCTCCAGACACTGGAGTGAGGCTTTGCCTTGGTGGAAAAATAGCATCGCTTCCCGCAAGCCTTGAAGCAAGCTCTGAGGCGCGTCGAAGCTGGTCTTCCTCCCGACTCTTAGAGTGATCAATCTAGATGAGACAGTGATGCAGTTTAGCGGCCATGTGCATGTGCCCCAACAAAAAAGTGCCAATCAGCGTCGGCGTGCAACCACAACCATCCGGTCCGAGCCGTAAGGGCAAGGGCAAGGGCGGATGGAGCTGGGCTACGCGCACGTTGGTAGAATAATACCAACTTCTACGTGCATTTTTACATTGACCATGAATTCATGCACTATAAAATCAAGCCTTGCGCAGTGCCCGGCGGACGCCGTGGCCGGTCATCCACGCACCGCAACATCCCCTTCCATCACACACGCCTTTGACCTCCAACCTGAGGTGCCGGTTGACAGCACGGCCGGTATCTGTGCGCCGGGCTCAGGGAGGCAGGTGTCTTTTCATACTTCCGCGCACCTCCGCAAAGTGGAAGCATGTGTGATGTATAGACATTAGCATGTGCCACAACACGCTACATGGCTGAAGAAAAAGTGCTCTGCTAGCCCTGCTGCTGTCCTACCAATACATCGGAGCCTAGCAGAGGGTATTGGTTGTTTGTGGTTCTGACAACGTGCCAAAAGGGGTGAGCGCCTATATGAGCTACGGTCTTGAAACTAGAGTCACTGGACGCGAGCCGAAAGCAAGGGTCGATCCCAAAGTAACTTGCGAAAGTAGGCGCTTTGCGTCGGAACGAGAACCCCAAGCCAGCTCCTTGAAATTTACCTTCAGATGGATCACGTGGTTGGTCGAAGAATTCCACTAGTAGTAGTTCATTGTTTTTTGTCAAGTCATTTGTGTGGTGTCAAAACCTGGGACCCCCTTTCAGGCCCCTGGATTGAAAATGGCAGACCAATGTGAAACCAGAGGTCACCGTGCCGCAGATTGCGGGAAAGCTCTCCAAAATGGTTGGTGCGGACAACTTCTTCGTTCAAGGGTCCAGCGTGCCCAGCTGTGTGTGATTCCCGAAACCTTGATTGGCTTGAAAGGGAAATCAAATGCATGGCGCAAAGGAAGCCTACCTCTTTAGGAGCTCTGGTAATTCTACAAATAGTGTGTACATTATGGCTTTTCAGGAAGCCTCGTGCGAAACGCGTTTCGTATGCCAGTTTCAGGCGCGCGGGTGTTCGCACTGCGACGCGAAACGCGATATTTTGAGAGCGAAACGCGTTTTTGATGCAAGGGACGCTACGTGGTGGATGTCTACGCCAGGAAGCCTGGTTTGCGCTGCGTCCCGGGTGTGCCTTTTGAGGAAGCCTCGCGCCAAACGCGCTCTTTTTGAGACCGAAATGCGTTGTTGATGCAGGCGAAGCCTCGCGCGAAACGCGGTTTTTGCACTTTGTACGGAAGCCCCAGGCGCGCGGGCTGCGCTGCGACCCGGGGTGTGCTTTTTGAGGAAGCCTCGTGTTTCTTGAGAGCAAAATGCATTTTTGATAGCAGGGCCTCTACGCGGTGGGTGTCTCCTTGTCGGGTCAGGCTACGACGCTTGGACATGCGGACCGCTAAAGCCATGGCAGCTGTCGCAAAAAGTTGTCGGACACCATCGCCGTCGCAGCATTGGGTGACACTGGAGTGCTTTTTCCACGGCGGGCGCAGCATGTTTTGCACGGATGCTATGGGTTCCGTGGCAACCAGCAACAGGGTCTGTGACTTTCGTGGCAGGCAGCGTTTCGCTCATTTGCAAGCACTGCAAGAAGAACGTGAACTCTCTGCGGGGATGTTGCGTGTCGAAGCGCTCTCGCTGTGGCGCCGTGAAAATGCCCTCTGCGGAGATTGCGCGCGCTCTTACTGCGGCGCCGTCCGAAAGCGTCTCGCGCTCAACGACTCCTTCGACAACCGTTTAACAGTCCAAGATCTTCTGCGACGCCCGGGTCAACGAGAATCCTGCACGGACAAGGCCACGCGAAGGACCACTACGGAAGACCCTAAATGGGCTTGCGGGTATCGCGCCAATCAGGGGAACTGGCAACTTACTGTGTGGTAGTTCAATTGCACCGTCAAAGGTGATCTGCAGAATTTTGGGGCCAACATGCTTCCGATGGTTTGTCACAACCGTAAGCTTGACATGTCGCAATGTCCAAGCTCTATGCAAGAAGTTCTCGATCCCGTCAGCCAGGCATCATATACTTGATCCTGTGGAGAGCCAGCCGATTGAGCAGAATACTTTCCGCACACCGCAAGGGAGGCGAGGCCGATTTGCAAGGAACAACCACTTTTCACAGGGCCATTTTGCCCAGACCATGAAAATCGTTTTTCACGGCCATGTTGCGAACGCAGATGCAACTTTTGCCCTTGCAAGTTGCGATTTTCGGGCTGGAGATACGGAAGTGTAATTCGCACTTTAAAGCTGCGGTTTTCGAGCTGGAGATGCGAGATGGCACTTACCGAACATGACTTTCACGCTTAACAGTTATGATTCTCTTCCGAGCTGGAGCTGCAAGAGCGCGCTTCGCGCGCCACCGTTGCACATAAACGCTTGCGATTTTGCAGCAAGCTGCGGGAACGCACTTCGCGTCTTGCAAATTGCGATTCTCGAGTTAGAGCCATGTGCGCACAACGCGCAATCTCCGCAGCACAGTCGCGCGGCGCCCCAGCGAGAGCGCTTCGACGCGCGCAATCTCTGCAGAGGGTTCGCTGAGCTGTTCGCCGAGCATGAGACAAATTCGCACAGCGCCACCGCGACAGCGCTCGAACTCAGCAGAGGGTTCGCCGCGCGGCGCCACAGCGAGAACGCTTCGACACGCCCAAGCTGCGCAGAGGCTCCAGACAATGCGAATGTACGGCGCGACAGCGAGGCCTGGAGAACCATTTGGCGATTTTTTTTGGGGGGTCGTTTGGGCAATGGCCGTGGCAGTGAAAAACGCGTGAAAGGCTGTGCAAAGCGCTTGCGTGGCAGTGAACAACGGGCCGGCGCCGTGAAAAAGCGTGAAGTGCAACTAAAACCGCCAGCCTTCCTGCGCAGCCAAGCTGATCGCAGATATGGACAACAGATGATGACAAGACAAAGCGACATGAAAGGTTGACCAACAATCATGCGCAGCATCGCGCGCAGCATCGTGCGCCGCGGCGTCGCAAGGTCACGCGCACCATCATGTGCAACATGCCCAGCATCCATGCGCAACGTCGCGCGCAACAGCATGCGTATCTTCACGCATCAAATCACGGGAGAAGCGGACAGCAGAGAAGAGATTGTGACGTATGATGCTAAGCTCGCTCATCAGAACTTGCAGAAGCTCTGCTTGAGTAGAGACGTTGATGTGTCTACGTTTTGCACAAGCCACAGTTGGCTGACCAGCGCTTGGCGTCGGAAGGCATCGTGATTGGTAGGCATCCAGATGTGCTTTTCAGCCCGGCTAAAGACGCAAACTCTCGCTCATCGTGGTCTAGTGCCATTTCATTTTTGAACGGCGCAGGTTACAGAATGCCAGCGCGTCCTGGGCGGTAGTCAGGGGAGGCGCGTGTTGCTTACACACAGCGGGCTCGCGCAGTGTGCGCGACAGGTGTGGGGGCTGGCGTGGGGTATTCGGACTCCGCTGAAAGCCTTGCAGTAGCAGGCTTTTGGGTGTGCGGAGGGCAGTCTTGACTTGGGTCTTGTTAACGCAATTAAGTTAATTTGGGGCCCAAGATCTTTGGATTGGGCAGCAACTGCCACCAAAGCGATTCTCGATTAAAAAACCCGATTGGTTGTTGAGGCTTTTAAGTGGAAGCCTGGGGAAAGGCCTTCAACTTCGCTCACAGAGCGGCGGCGCGTGCTCTTTGGTGATTGGAATTCGCAGCAGAGCCTGGGGGCCTACGCAGACGCGGACTTGCCAAGCCGGTGCATCTGCGCTGCTCAGAGCAGGCGCAGTAAGAGTTAGCGAGCATGTGTAAAAGTTATCATGGCTACTAGACGCGTGTTCGACCAGCTCGGCAAGGGCTCGGCGAGCGCTATCTGAACCAGCTCAAGTTTCGCGCTGACTCCGCCGTCTAGATGGTCGTAGCTCGAACTTCCCAAGCCCCCGTAGACTCAAGTAGCGGCGAGTTCAGAAGTTTGGCAAGCCCAACAGGCCTTTCCTCAATCTGAAAAGCAAATCAAATCAAATTTTGGCGTGAAATTCTTTTGAACTTCTGACCGCTACGTCAGACAAATTGTGTCCTCTGACTGTTTTAGGCTGACGCAGCTTGTTGGAAGCAATAAATTGCGAAAGTGCTTCTAGTTCTCTCGTTTTGGGCGCTGCGGCAGGTTGAGCAGTTCTGTCGCATTGACCAAACAACTCCGGCCGCTGCTCGGCGCAACGATGGGTCTTCATACCTCGAAACAGGGTTTGCGTGTCACTCACAGGACTTTACTCAGCCCCCCTCAGGTGACACCCCTCAGGTGAAAAACACTTAAACATGTATTTGAGGACATTTGAGGGAACCAGTTTGAGCGAGGTGTCTCCTGGAAGGTTTTGAGCAAAAACCTGCAATTCAGAAAGTGCTCAGGAAGGAGTGGGTTGAAGACGTTGTGTCAAAATATCTCTTTTAGGGCTAGTTATGCTTCAGCCGGATCAACTAAAACACATCGCCAGGGAATTTGTGAGACATCTGGGGTTCCTTGCTTCTGCAAGGATAAGCACACAGTTTGCTGGAGCTGTCTGTGCCTGCTGGAGCTTTATCAGAACTCGGAACCCAACTGTTGGCAATGAACCTCGCAGCGGGAGAATGTGCGATTTGAACAGTTGCTTATTTGTTGCCACAGTTCATTGCTCCTCTGCTTGTTTTGATATGCCTTGTTAAGGCGCTTTAATCTTGTTGTTTTTGGTATTTGTGCTCTGTTTGGGCTTTTTTGAAGCATTTAAGCGCATTTGAGAGCATTTGAGAGCATTTGAGAGCATTTGAGTGCATTCGAGTGCATTTGAGTGCATTTGAGTGCATTCGGGTGCATTTGAGTGCATTTGAGTGCATTAAAGCTCCCTTCAGGGAGAAGTAATTCATGGCCATTCATTAAACACTTGAGTCAACGCGGTTCACCTTCCATAGGGATTGTGAATTGAAATGCTCATTTGGAACAAATAGTGTGATGATGATGATGATGTCCAAGTCTGGTAGATAAAAAAAGGCCTCAGTTGATTCTGTCAGCCAACATGCTTCAGTTGAAACCATGCAATTAGTAAAGACTTACCGAACATGGGGCGCACATCTTTGCACGCATCAACGGGACATGCCACAGCTTCCATTGGTCCGTGCTTTTGAGTGGGCTAGGCAATCGCACCCAAGAGTGGGTACAGGCAGGGTCGAGCAAACCAGCGCACATGTATCAGGGTTATTTGGGCCACAACCACAACGGCTTCAAACAGGCGTGATACGTTGACCAACATCGAGGCAGATCGAGAGTAGTTGAAAGCTTTTATACCCTCAAATGGCCTCAAACACCACACATTTGGAAAAGAACATTTAAGAACATTTAAGTTTCAAATGGACTTAAAAGGCCATAACAAGACTTAAAAAGCCCAAATAAGAGATAACAAGCCAAACTGAGAATTATGAAGTGCATTTGAGAAAGCGTTGTTTTGAAGATTGGCATTTAAGCTGGATTCACCTGAGGGGTGCCACCTGAGGGGGGCCGAGTAGGGTTCTGTGAGTCACAGGGCTGCAGTCGAGATCTGTGCTCGGACTTGCGCAGTTCGAAAGCTTGCGTCCTTGCGCAAAGAAAAGTCACAACTGATCCGGCTAAGAGCGCAGCTGCCCGCTGCGACTGAAGGATCAAAGTGTAGTAATTTTACATTTTACATGCGTACCCAAAATTACTACACAAAAATGGCTTTTGTGTAGTAAGATCGTTGTGTGGTAAAATGTGCAATTTTACCACACATTTACTACACACATTTACTACACAAAATTACTACACATTTTTCACAAATGTGTAGCATTTTTACTACACTGTGTAGTAATTTCCTGTGTAGTAAATTTTGGTGAATTTTCCAAAGTGCAAACGGCATCAAGCTACATCAAAACTACTATACTAAATTGCATCAAAACTACATCAAACACATCAACACTACATCAAACTTCATCAAATCTACATTTTTTAAGAGGTGGGACGCCAGTTTTTTCAATTTGGAACACAACGAGAGATAACTCAACTATGTAGCGCAACATGTCCAGTCACCCACAACTGCCAGTCTCATTGTTTGTGCGATCACCTTGCGAGCTGAGTAGTGCGCTATAGAAGTGTGATCTTGTGAGTCGTGAAACTGTGGGGCTGGGCAAAAAAGGTTTTGAAGGGAGATGCGAGTGGGACAACTGGAAGGGCGCTATAGATTCCCAAGAACTGCACAAAAAACATGACGGGAAAGGTGATCTGAAACTGTCTGGGGCTGGGGAAAAAAGGTCGGCGAATAAGAATTTGTGGGGCCAAAAATAGAGAAAATTTGTATTTGATATTGCGGGGGTTGAATGGGGAGGTGGGAAAAAGGTTTTGAAGGGAGATTCGGCTGAACAGTGGGACAACTGTGGAAGGGCGCCATAGATGCATGAGAGCAGCGCAAAAAACATGACTCTTGAAGGGCCATCTGGCGGGTTGAAACTGTGTGCGGGTGTGGGGAAAAAAGTCGGCAAATAAGAATCTGGGGCATGCTTGGATTAGCTAAATTTAAGAGTCATGCTCTGGAGGCCTGTGCAAACACTGGGGCGATGAAACGTTTTGGTGGTACGGTACAAGGGTACGACTGGTACGGTACAAGGGTACGACTGGTACGGTACAACGGGACGACCTGCACGGTGCAAGGGTACGACGGGTACGGTACAAGGGTACAACTGGTACGGTGCAAGGGTACGACTGGTACAGTGCAAGGGTACGACTGGTACGGTGCAAGGGTACGACTGGCACGGTGCAAGGGTACGACTGGTACGGCGCAAGGGTACGGCTGGTACGGTACAAGGGTACGACTGGTACGGTGCAAGGGTACGACTGGTGCCCTATGTCTGCGGATTACCTAAATTTAGGTTTCAGGCAATTTTACGTAAATCGAACAAATCCACCTAAATTTCAAATTTACGTAAATTTTGGGCGCCGGAAAATCAGGTCAATCACCGAAGTCAAATGGAAATTCAAAACCCTCTACTGTTTTAGGTGGATCCATTGTTGAGCGGGGATGTCCGATTACTCAAATGTAATCATGAAGACATGCATGCTGCGTGCGCAGCATGTTCTACCACTGGAAAAAAGTACAAACACGGTGCTTCAGGCATGTTCGGTATGGAACATCAACTTTTATAAAGCGCAACCCAAAAAGCAACCATTAAATACGTAAATGCTTATGTGGATTTGTTTACGCACAAAACCCACCTAAAATCGAACATTTGCGTAAATTTCGCGACACCTAAATTTAGTTAATTTGCAGACTTAGGCCAGGTATATAACATGATATCTAAATACTTTAAACCGAAATCACATATATATATATATATCATGTACAAGTACATTGAGACGCACAAATGAGGTTTGGGAAGCAAAAAGCAATGCTGGTATGCCACATGACTCCCAAATGAGACATTCACGGTATGATGTGCCCCAGCAAAATACTTGTTTTATCATGCATCATATATTTCAAAATGTCAAGCACAGAGCTCAGAATTGTGAGTGTCAGGACACAATCTATAATAACAAAAGATATATTACACCGGCATAGACCCCAGATAGCAATGATTGCACACCAGCACCTCCAACAGCACCCAACAGCACCCCAAACAGCATCCCAAAACAGCACCTGCAGCAGCACCCCAAACTGCATGCCCCCTGCACCCTGCCGTCAATCTCGCAAAAAAGTGCCTGCACCGTCACCCTAAGAGCACCCCAAACAGCACCCCCCCAAACACCTAGCTGCACCAGCGCCCCAAGCTGCATGCCCCCTTGCACCCTACCGTCAAGATGCAAAAATGTGCCTGCGCCGTCACCTGCATGCCCGATAGCACCCGGGCGTCAATATCGCAAATTGCGCCCGCACCGTCATTAGCACCTCAAACAGCTCCCCAAACAGCATCCCAAAAACACCACCAGCACCAGCACCCCAAACTGCATGCCCCCGTGCACCCTACCGTCAAGATGCAAAAACACGCGTGCACCGTCACCCCCAAAACAGCACCTGCACCAGCACCCCCAAACTGCATGCCCCCTAGCGCCCTACAGTCAATCTTGAAAAGATGCGCCCGCACTGCCATCAGCACCTCAAACAGCACCCAATCCGCCAAAACCAGCACCCCAAACTGCACGCCCCTTAGCACCAGCCCATCAATCTCGCAAATCACTTCCCCCTCTTTATTAGAAGTTAGAACCCCTATAGCTTTCAGCTATCTGGGGAATGATACCATTGGCAATTTGTTTCCAGTAATATTTATGCTGCTGTATGCATGTTGTGTGGATACTCAAAGGCCTTCAAACATTCAGTATGTTGCATGATGTTGTCAAACTGTTGATGAATTTCATGTGAGGTGATATGAATTTCACATGACTTGTGTATGCGTGTCATATGTATTGTGTATGCATTTTAAATGCACTTGTTATGCAATGATTAAGTGATATGCACTTTGTATGCGCTTTTAAAGGACACCATGTGCACTTTGTATGCACTTTGAAAAAGTGAATAAAAAGTGCAAATAATTCATACAAAACACATACAAAAAGCATATGAGATTCGTACAAAATTCATACAACATTCATATCACATCACATGAAATTCATCAACTATTTGGTAGTATACTTCACACAGCGTGGTACAAATACCAACAAATCAAAACCAAACCCTTACTATGCATATTCAAGACTGATTCTGTGATGAAAGTTATCCTCTCAAACATGTCAATCATGTGCATGTCAGCTAAGTATCTTTCATGGTTCTTAGATCAACTAATTCACTTGCTTGATTTTATTTGCCTTATCAATCAATGCCTTACCACAAAATGCATACATCATGCACGCAACACGCATACAGCATGCATACACAATTCATACAACACACCTACACAATGCATACAGCACGCCTACAGCATGCACACAAACTGCATACAACATGCACAGACAGCGCACCCAACAAAGAATACACAACGCGTACAATATGCATGCAAGACACGTGCATTACACTTACACAATGCACACTACATGCATACATCATGCCCACAACATCATACAAAATGCATGCAAACGCATACAACATGCATACAAGATGCATACAACGTGCATGCAACATGCAAACAACATGCACGCAAAGTTTATACACAATGCATACGAACTGCATACATCATGCATACAACATGCGACCGACATGCAAACAGAAATTGCGCATTGCGCACACAAAAGGCATGCACCATGCGTATAGCATTCATACAAGATGCATACCAAATGCATACACACGCAAACACAATGCATACACCATGCAAACAACATGCACTCGTCATCCATACAATATGCATACAACATGCATACATACAACATGCATGAAACCTGCACACAAAGTGCATGAAAGATACGTGCAACACGCGGACAACATGCATGCGCAATGCATACAACACGCATACAACGCGCACACACCATGCATACAGCACGCACACACAATGCATACAACATGCATACAATATGCATACAGCAAGCACACACAAGGCATGCAACATGCATGACCTTCAAATCATAATGCAGACACAATAAATACGACGTGCACACAAAGCGCAAAAACCACATATACAACACGCGTGCAAAATGCACACTAAATGCATGTCGCGCGTACGAAACGCATACAACATGCATAAAGCAACTGCAATGCAAACACAATGCATACAACGTGCCTACCAAACGCATACAACATGCATGCAAAATGAGTAGAACATGCATACATCAGTCACACACAAGGCGTACGACATCCATGCATAAATCATACATTGCGCGCACAATGCACATACAACATGCACACAAGGGTGCACACAAAATGCATACATGAGGCACGCAACACGCATACAGCATGCACACGCAATTCATACAAACACTTTTACAACGCACACAGGACGCCTACAGCATGCATACAAACTGCATACAACATGCATACACAACGCACCCAACAAAGTATACAACATGCATACAATATGCGTGCAAGATACGTGCATCACACACACTTTCACAATGCATACAACATGCATACAACATGAATACAACATGCATACAATATGCATACAACATGCATACAGCATGCCTACAACATCTTAAAAAATGCATGCAAACGCATACAACATGCATACAATATGCATACACCACGCATGCAACATGCAAACAACACGCACGCACAAGGTATACGCAATGCATACACAATGCATACATCATGCATACAAAACGCATGCATCATGCATACAACATGCGACCGACATGCAAACAGAAATTGCGCATTGCGCATACAAAAGGCATGCACCATGCGTATAGCATTCATACAAAATGCATACCACATGTACACACGCGCAGACACAATGCATACACCATGCAAACAACATGCACGCATCACCCATACAATATGCATACAACATGCACACATACAACATGCATGAAGCATGCGCACAAAGGGCATGAAAGATACGTGCGACACGCATACATCACGCATGCACAATGCATACAACACGCATACACCATGCATACAACATGCATACAGCACGCACACGCCATGCATACAACATGCATACAACAAGCATACACGATGCATGCAAGATGCATGGCATTTGACACAACATGCATACACAGTGCGTACAACACACATACAGCATGCATACATCATGCGTACACCATGCATATGAAAAGCCTACATCAGGCATAGAAATGCGTATAGTATCAACAACCCAAACAAACCCCAAACAATTCCAACTCCAAAGAAACCCAAAAAATTGAGCTTAAGCAAAGGGACCACATTTGTGAGACAAAACAACAACAATTACACCCAACCTCTAATTGATTTGCATAGTTTCATTCAACACCTTGCCCTGATCAATCCCACAAAGGGGGAGCACTTGAGGAGTCAAGAAGCTTTATTTAGGGGCCAGCGCCCCCCCCCAAAAAAAAAACATGCAGAACTGTTTGCCAAGCACGCTGGCTACATTCGTGTCAAAACGCCTCATTTTTTAGAAACGCACCTGGGATTCAATGTTCTTTTTGGCCCCATAAATTTATGTAAATTGAACAGTTAAGTGGAACTTCACCTATTTTGTTCGATTTACGTAAAAATGGCCCGAACCAAAATTTAGGCAATTTACAGACTTAGGGTACTGTATCATATGATTTAATAAAACATGACTATCTTTATATCTCAACTAGGGATGCTATGAGTTGAGATAAGGTTGTCTGACCGGCGTGTTGATGTTACCAATGTTGTTTACATCAATCATCACTTACATGAGAAGAATCGAGACACAAGTTAATCCCAGTGAGGATGTGTCTGATACATATTCTTTGGACAACTGTGTGGGCATTATTTTTCAACACAGGACCCAGCTTCTATCAAAAACAAAGCAGCATATGCACTTGGAACAAGGGATTCCCTTGTTTGCTTTAATAAAAGAAATCAAAGATTTCAGGACAAGTCGGCGCAGACCGAGACTACCCAGGCGCATCTGGAGTCACCATTCAGGAGCATCAGACACCAGAAACAATCATTTGAGCGACCGGGAACTAGTACCAACTGAGCCAAGTCGCGCCTCGCCGATGTACCAGGTAAACTAACTGTGTACCAATCGTACCAGTCGTACCAGTTGAGTGTACCCGCTCATCGTACCAGTCGTACCCGCTAAGCGTACCAGTCGTACCAGCAAACCGTACCAGTCGTACCAGCCGAACTTACCAGTCGTACCAGCCGAACTTACCAGTCGTACCAGCTGACCATACCAGTCGTACCAGCCGACCGTACCCGAAAAAATGCTGCCGTTTTTCCAAAAGTTGCTGCGTTTTTTGCCAAAACACTGTAAATGTACAGTAAATCTGCGTTCTTGGCACTGGGCATTGCTGTCTTTTTTTCCAAAAAATGCTGCCTTTTTTTTGGGTACGGTCGGGGGGGTACACCGGGTACGGTACGGTGGTACAACAGGCACGGTACGCTGGTACAACAGGTACGGTACGGTGGTACAACAGGTACGGTACGCTGGTACAACAGGCACGGTACGCTGGTGCAACAGGCGGTGCATCGTGTGCGGGCGCGGCAGTAGGACGTACCCGCAAAAGTTGCTGCCTTTTGTCCACAAGTTGCTGCCTTTTTTTTCGGCCCAAACCCTGTAAATTTACAGTAAATCTACGTTTTGGCACTCGGCATTGCTGCCTTTTTCTCAAAAATGTCTGCCTTTTTTTGGGTACGGTCGGGGTACACCGGGTACGGTACGGACGTACCCGAAGAAGTTGCTGCCTTTTTTCCAAAAAATGCTGCCTTTTTTTTCCGCCACAACCCTGTAAATTTACAGTAAATCTACGTTTTGGCACTCGGCATTGCTGCCTTTTTCTCAAAATTGCTGCCTTTTTTTTGGGTACGGTCGGGGGGGTACACCGGGTACGGTACGGACGTACCCGAAGAAGTTGCTGCCTTTTTTCCAAAAATGCTGCCTTTTTTTTCCGGCCCAAACCCTGTAAATGTACAGTAAATCTACGTTTTGGCACTCGGCATTGCTGCCTTTTTTTTCAACAAATGCTGCCTTTTTTTTGGGTACAGTTGGCCCTTGTGGTAAGGCATTCAACAAATCAAGCAAGTGAATTAGCCGATCTAAGAACCATGAAAGACACTTAGCTGACCTGCACATGATTTAACTGTTTGAGAGGATACCTTTCATCACAGAATCAGTGTTTAATATGCATAGTATGGGTTTGGTGTTGATTTCTTGATATGTTTTACAACACTGTGTGATGTATATTTCCAAGTTGTTGATGAGTTTCATGTGATGTGATATGAATGCTGTATGAATGCTGTATGAATGTTGTATGAATGTTGTATGAATGTTGTATGAATGTTGTATGACGTTCATATGCATTCTGTATGCATGTTATGTGCATTTTATGTGCACTTGTTATGCACTTGTTAAAAGTGCATACAAAGTGCATATGAAGTCCATCAAACGTGCATTCAAAGCGCATACAAAGTGCATATCAGTTAAAGAGTGCATTATAACATGTATACAACATGCATATGACACGCATACACAAGTCATACAAAAATCATATCGCATCACATGAAATTCATCAACAAATTGACACCATCATGCAACATATTGAATGGTTTGAAGGCCTTTGACTATTCACACAACATGCATACAGCATCATACATACTACTGGAAACAAATTGCCAATGGTATCAGATATCTTGTGCATCTCAACTTGTTAATCTATGGTTATATATAGTGTCCTGACACTCACAATCCTGAGCTCTGTGCTTGACATTTTGAAATATATGATGCATGATAAAAACAAGTAGTTTGCTGGGGCATAGCCGAAAGAATGGTGTGCAGCGCCCCCCCCAAAAAATATATATATATAGAAAACAATCCACCTCAAAGACTGAGACACAGCTGGTTGAATTTAACTCTTTGTAGGCCCTTGCCCAACTATTCAACACTACAATTGTCGGACAATTAAGCAATCTCCAAACTCAAATTCCTTACATAGTTTCATCAGACCCGCAAATGGGGAGGGAGTACTTGAGGAGAAAACAAACTTTATTTGAGGGGTCCCCCGCAGTAATGATTTGTTCCAGCCTCCACAAACAAAAGAAAAATCCAATCAAGCAAAACTAGATCAAATTAAAACTCAATCCCAGCAATACTCAATCAAATAGAAAAAACAATCAAGCAATACCTCACATGGAACCTCAAATCCAGCAATACTAAACCCAATGGAAACTCAAATCCAGCAATAAATCCGGCAACAATAATCAAATGGACATTCCAATCAAGCAATGCTAAATCAAATGGAATCTCAAATCCAGCAAGACTAACTCAATCGAAAACTCAGATCTAGCAATACTAAATCAAATGGAAACTCAAATGCTGCAAGATTAAATCAAATGGCGAGCCAAATCCAGCAATGGTAAACCAAATGGAAATTCAATTCCAGCAAGACTAAATCAAATGGAAAGGCAAATCCAGCAATCGTAAATCAAATGGAAGCCTCAATCCAGCATTACTAAGTCAAAAGGAAAATCGCAACCCAGCAACACTAAACCAAACAACTCGGAACCGGCAACACAAAGTCAAATGGAAATTCAAATCCCGCTATTGTTTCAGGTGGATCCATTGTTGAGCTGGGTGTCCGATTACTCAAATGTACTCATGACAACATGCATGCAACACGCATACAAGATGGATGTGAAATGCAAACAAAATTCATGGACAGCAGCTGGAAATCTCTAGGCGAGTTTGCGCCCCAATAATGCATATTTTACCTGCTAACCTTAGACCTGCAGCCCGAGCCTTTGGGGCGTGCGCAGCATGTTCTACCACTGGAACTAAACCTTCTACCGCCAATGTACAAACACGGTGCTTCAAGCATGTTCCATGAAGGTAGGGAACATCAACTTGTATAATGCGCAACGCAAAAAACAACCATTAAACACGTAAATGTTTAGGTGGACTTGTTTACGCACAAAACCAACCTAAAATCGAAAATTTGCATAAATTTCGCGACGCCTAAATTTAGGTAATTTGCAGACTTAGGCCAGGTATATGACATGATATCTAAATAAGTTAAACCATACTCACATATATACATATACATATATATATATATATATCATGTACAAGTACATTGAGATGCACAAATGAGGTTTGGGAAACAAAAAACACTGCTGGTATGCCACATGACTCCCAGATGAGACATTCAATGTATGATATGTGCCCTGCAAATTTCTTGTTATATCATGCATCATATATTTCAAAATGTCAAGCACTGAGCTCAGAATTGTGAGTGTCAGGACACTATATATATATCCAGACATACACATACATACGCGCACATACACACATAGACACACATACACACACACATACACACATACACACACATACACACAGATACAGAGACTCACATACACACATACCCACACATACATACATAAACACAAAGTTAAGATGCGCCAGATATCTGATACCATTGGCAATTGGTTTCGAGTAATATTTATGATGCTGTGTGCTTGCTGTGTGGATATTCGAAGGTCTTCAAACCATTCAATACGTTGCATGTTGTTGCCAAATTGTTGATGCATTTCATGTGATGTGATCTGAATTGTGTATGAAGTTTCATGAATTTGGTATGATTTGTGTATGAACTTGGTGCAGTGCGCGCGTTATATGCACTTGATATGCATTTGTTGAAGTGATACGCACGTCGTATAAACTGTGTTTGCAATTTTAAAGGAAAGCACACGCACGTTGTATGCAACTTTAGAAAACGCATTTAAAATGCATATACCATGCATACAAAATGCATTCATGCGCAATTCATACAAAGTTCATAAGCTTCATACACAATTCATATCACATCACATGAAATTAATCAGCAACCTGGTAAGATATTCTACAGTGTGTACCAAATCGATATTACACAGTACATATTGAACACTGATTCAGTGAAAGTTATCATGTCAATCATGCATATGTCAGCTACGTATCATTCATGTTCCTTGGTTTGACCAATTCACTTGCTTGTTTTTACTTGCCTTTTCATTTCAAGCCATTTGCATGTCTAAGGGTTATGCACCTGTTTTGGTAGTTGATATATGTTTAGTGCAAAAATGCATACCAAACCCAACATCAAGTGAAGTCACAGTTGCCGCATGTTTACCATCATCATGTGATTGCTAAGCAAAGTTTGCTTCATGCCCACACATCAATCTACTACAAAGTATGGATTATTTCTCAGACGGTGATGATTGATGTTAAGCATCTCAAGTAAGATACACTCTGGCTTTGTTTGTCTAGGTCGAAGGCCTGCAAAAGCTTGAGCATAGTCAGCCTACATACCAAACAGTACATGTCTCACGTAAGGATCTCAAATCGCCACTGTGTTCTACAATGAACATAAACAAAGAGTGGTCTGACCTGTGCACTGTGCGCCCAGCACGTTTTGCATATCAGGCTCATGCAAAAAACAATTGGAAAACACATCTTCAAAATTTAGATTCCTACCTAAACTAAATTTAGGTACTACCTAAATCGCATGTAGGCACTACCTATTTTGTAACGCAAAAACCCCCGGTAATCAGCAGACATAGGGCAAGGTTCCCTTGCACTGTACCAATCGTATCCTTGTACCGTACCAGTCGTGCCCTTGTGCCGTGCCAGTCGCACCCTTCCACCGTACCAGTCGCACCCTTGCACTGTACCAGTCGTACCCTTGTACCGTACCAGTCGTACCCTTGCACCGTACCAGTCGTACCCTTGCACCGTACCAGTCGTCCCGTTGTACCGTACCAGTCGTGCCAGTCGTGCCCTTGTACCGTACCAGGCGCGCCCTATTACTGTACCAGGCGTACCGCTTAACCGTACCAGTCATACCTGTTGACTGTACCACTTTACCGACCTGCGCCGTACCTGTACGCTACATCCCTCCAGAAACCCTATGTCTCACGACTCTTAAATTTAGCTAATTCTTGGATTCATTGTAGATTTAGGGCATTTTCAGTTTTATCAGGTTTCAAGTTTGTTTACCTATCCTTTCGGTGGTTTCAAGGTTGTCTTGTGGCGGAACTTGAGCCCAAAATGGAGCCCAGTCCCGTCATTTGATCTTGTGGGTTGAAACTGGAGCTGGGAAAAAAGGTTTCGTGAAGGAAGATGCGGCATGAGCTGTGAGACAACTGTGGAAGGGCGCTATAGATTCGTCGTCAGGATGTGCGTCAACACGAGCTGTGCGTGGAAGAACGTCACACACAGGAAAGCTGCAAGCTCCGTTCGCGGGTCTTTTGTCGCCTTGGACTTCTGTGCCGGCCGGGTCTTTTGCGGCTGTGTCTGCAGATGATGGGTAAACATGAGCACACAGAGGCTTTCCGCACAACAACAGCTATCAATTTGGTGTTTCTTTTTATAAACAGAACAGTTTGGTCAGCACACAATTGTACACTGGGTGAAAACTATTCACAGCAAACAATCTTGTGTGTGGCGGCATCATATGCAGAATCAACAGTCCGGCTGCATCATCTGCGTCTGTACTTTGACAGAAAAAGGGCTCACGGGACGCGGGCATCTCATGCTCGCACTCAGTATTTTCGGGGTCCGTAGTGACCGATTCATTTAAGACCTCGGGCAGTCTTCCAAGCGGGCATGACGCTGCGTTTTGCACAATGTGACCCGGAACCACGCGACAGAAAAAAAGAGAAACAAAAATATGCCAGCGCGTGGAGTTGAGAAGCCCATTTGCGCCATCCACACTCAAAGAAGTTCCCCTTGCAGCCAAAGACTGCCTGGCGTAGATTCACGGTGGCTTTGGTGGAAGTCCCATGGTGTGCGATCCACATGCCCTCGCCATCGTCCCACATGATGAACAGCTTCTCGCCGTCCGCTGCGATGTCTGTGCCCTTCTGGCAGTCCCAGTAGGCATGTTGGTTTGCTTTGTCCTCGCTTAGTATAAGTGTGTGGCTTGAAAAAGAAGGCAGAAAATGACACAGCCCTCGCCGATGTGCAGGCAAAAAAGTATTACGCGCCCAAAGCCAGCAAAGTAGAGTTGGTCTTAACTCGCAAGAGACAACTTTGTGGTTTGCTTTTCAACAGGTCGCTGGTGCCAACGTGTAGTTGAAGGCGTAGCCGCCCGCGAAGGCCGCCATCGTGCCAACGGTAAGCTTCGCTGGCAGTTGGGAGGAGGCTGGAGCCGGAACCAAAGCCATTTTTTCACACGAGGGTTGCCGGGCAGCGTGTCCTTTTTTGTTTGAGCACTGTGTCATAGACACAAAACGAGGTTGACAACCATTCATTCACAACTGTTGTGTGACATCCTTGTGGCGCGCATGCAACTGTGGCGACCTCTTGTGGCAGAATTAATTGTCATCAAGCACATGCGGCCTCACATGATTCACACTTTTTTGCCCGCCAGCAGTCCGACTCCTCTGTGTGTTTTTTGCATATCATACAGAGCAGACAACGCTTCGCGCCTCACTTGCCATCTCTGTTGGATCTCGTGCTTTTCCAGCCACACAAGTTGTTTTTTACATGTTTTTGGTTGGCTTGGCGGAATATGAGCCCAAAATGAAGCTCTGCCACTGAAAATTCCACGAAACTACATCAACCACAGCAAGAAGTCATTTAATTCAAGAATTTGGGCGTTAGATTTAAGACATTTTCAGTTTTTTTATCACAGGTTTCAAGTATTTTGGCAGTAGATTTAGGACATTTTCAGTTTTTTATCACAGGTTTCAAGGCTTTTTTTTTACGTTTTTGGTTGGCTTGGCGGAATATGAGCCAAAAATGAAGCTCTGCCACTGAAAATTCCACGTAACTACATCAACCACAGCAAGAATTCATTCAATGTTAGAATTTGGGCATTGGATGTAAGACATTTTCAGTCTATCACAGGTTTCAAGTTTTTTTTACATTTTTTGGGGTTGGCTTGGCGGAATATGAGCCCAAAAATGAAGCTCTGCCACTGAAAATTCCACGAAACTACATCAACCACAGCAAGAATGAATTGAATGTGCCAAGCAAATGCACTCAAAACTCCACACAAAGCTGCAAACCTATGTTGAAATTGCACTAACGGTGCAAAAAATGCGTTACATCATCCAAAACTGCATGCAAACGCAGGCAAATTGCATTGAAACTGCACTCAAGCCGCAATCAAACTGCAATCAAACTGCACTGAAATCTCAAACTGCATCCAAACTTCACTCAAACTGCAAAAGGGCATTCAAACTTCACTCAAACTTCACTCAAACTTCGCTCAAACTTCACTCAAACTACATTCAAACTGCAAAACTGCATTCAAACTTCACTCAAACTTCACTCAAACTGCATTCAAACTGCAAAACTTCACTCAAACTTCACTCAAACTGCAAAACTGCACTCAAACTTCACTCACACAGTGTGGTTTTGCAGTTTGAGTGAAAAGTTTGAGTGAAGTTTGAATGAAGTTTTGCAGATTGAATGCAGTTTGATTGAAGTTTGAGTGAAGTTTGAATGCAGTTTAAATGTAGTTTGGGTGAAGTTTGAGCGAAGTTTGAGTGAACCATGTGATTAAAATAGTGAAAATGTCTTAAATCTAATGCCCAAATTCTTACATTGAGATTTTTCAGTGGCAGAGCTTCATTTTTGGCCAAGCCAACCAAAAAATGTAAAACAAAAAACCATTGACACCTGTGATAAAAAAAAACTGAAAATGTCCTAAATCTAATGCCCAAATTCTTACATTGAATGAATTCTTGCTGTGGTTGATGTAGTTTCGTGGAATTTCAGTGGCAGAGCTTCATCTTGGGCTCAAAATGTAAGAAAACTTCAAACCTGTGGTGGACATAAGGTGCGCGCTGATTTTGCCTGCTTTGTGGTGAACATAAGGTGCGCGCAGATTTTGCCTGCTTTGTGGTGGACATAAGGTGTGCGCAGATTTTGCCTGCTTTGTGGTGGACATAAGGTGCGCGCAGATTTTGCCTGCTTTGTGGTGGACATTCGTTGCGCGCAGATTTTGCCTGCTTTGTGGTGGACATTCGTTGCGCGCAGATTTTGCTTGCTTTGTGGCGGACATAAGGCGCGCGCAGATTTTGCCTGCTTTGTGGTGGACATAAGGTGCGGATTTTGCCTGCTTTGTGGTGGACATAAGGCGCGCGCAGATTTTGCCTGCTTTGTGGTGGACATAAGGTGCCTGCAGATTTTGCCTGCTTTGTGGTGGACATAAGGCGCGCGCAGATTTTGCCTGCTTTGTGGATGATATAAGGTGCGCGCAGAATTTGCCTGCTTTGTGGTGGACATAAGGCGCGCAGATTTTGCCTGCTTTGTGGTGGACATAAGGTGCGGGTTTTGCCTGCTTTGTGGTGGACAGAACGTGCGCGCAGATTTTGCCTGCTTTGTGGTGGACATAAGGCGCGCGCAGATTTTGCCTGCTTTGTGGTGGACATAAGGCGCGCGCAGATTTTGCCTGCTTTGTGGTGGACATTCGTTGCGCGCAGATTTTGCCTGCTTTGTGGTGGACATTCGTTGCGCGCAGATTTTGCTTGCTTTGTGGCGGACATACGGCGCGCGCAGATTTTGCCTGCTTTGTGGTGGACATAAGGTGCGGATTTTGCCTGCTTTGTGGTGGACATAAGGCGCGCGCAGATTTTGCCTGCTTTGTGGTGGACATAAGGTGCGCGCAGATTTTGCCTGCTTTGTGGTGGACATAAGGCGCGCGCAGATTTTGCCTGCTTTGTGGATGATATAAGGTGCGCGCAGAATTTGCCTGCTTTGTGGTGGACATAAGGCGCGCAGAATTTGCCTGCTTTGTGGTGGACATAAGGTGCGGGTTTTGCCTGCTTTGTGGTGGACAGAACGTGCGCGCAGATTTTGCCTGCTTTGTGGTGGACATAAGGCGCGCGCAGATTTTGCCTGCTTTGTGGTGGACATAAGGCGCGCGCAGATTTTGCCTGCCTTGTGGATGATATAAGGTGCGCGCAGATTTTGCCTGTTTTGTGGTGGACATTTGTTGCACGCTGATTTTTACCTGCCTTGTGGTGGACATAAGGTGCGCGCAGATTTTGCCTGTTTTGCGGTGGACATAAGGTGTGCGCAGATTTTGCCTGCTTTGTGGTGGACATAAGGTGCGCGCTTTGCCTGCTTTGTGGTGGACATATGGCGCGTTGCCTGCTTTGTGGTGGACATTCGGGCTCATATTCCGCCTAGCCACCAAAAACAATGTAAAACAACTTGAAACCTGTGATAAAAAGCTGAAAATGTTTCAAATCAAATTCTTACATTGAATGAATTCTTGCTGTGGTTGATGTAGTTTCGTGGAATTTCCAGTGGCAGAGCTTCATTTTGGGCTCATATTCCGCCAAGCCAACCAATAAATGTAAAAAAAACTTGAAACCTGTGATTAAAAAAGTTGAAAATGTCCTAAATCTATTGCCAAAATACTTGAAACTGTGATAAAAGACTGAAAGTGTCCTAAACCTAATGCCCAAGTTCTTACATTGAATGAATTCTTGCTGTGGATGATGTAGTTTCGTGGAATTTTCAGTGGCAGAGCTTCATTTTGGGCTCATATTCCGCCAAGCCAACCAAAAAATGTAAAACAACTTGAAACCTGTGATAAAAAAAACTGAAAATGTCCTAAACCTACTGCCAAAAAACTTGAAACCTGTGATAAAAAATCCGAAAGTGTCCTAAATCTAATGCCCAAGTGCCTACATTGAATGAATTCTTGCTGTGGTTGATGCAGTTTTGTGGAATTTTCAGTGGCAGAGCTTCATTTTGGGCTCATATTCCGCCAAGCCAACCAACAAAATGTAAAACAACTTGAAACCTGTGATAAAAAATCTGAAAATGTCCTAAATCTAATTCCCAAATTCTTACATTGAATGAATTCTTGCTGTGGTTGATGTCGTTTCGTGGAATTTTCAGTGGCAGAGCTTCATTTTGGGCTCATATTCCGCCAAGCCACCAAAAAATGTAAAACAAACTTGAAGCCTGTGTTAAAAAAAACTGAAAATGTCCTATATCTAATTCCTGCAAGAGTTGAATCACATGAATTTTGCCTCCTGGATCCAGATTAGCACGGCCCGGTCAACGCACAAACATACAAAAGGCACATGTTCCTTTCAACACGGCGATGGCACTGTTTCACAAGTCTATCTCTGCAGCGTCTGCAGGGCTATCGTCATCATCATCATCCAAAAGCAGCCTGGCGATCTCTATGGCTAGCACCAAGCAAAGCAAAGCCGACATCCATTTGTATGTATCCATGCTGTGTGATCCACAAAATGGCTTCGGTTTGCTCATGTGTACTCCATGGCGCGCGTGCGCGGGAAACGCATGTGTGGTTTGACCAATCCAAAGTTCGGCAAACTGTTTGTATTTTCCTCATGCGAACGTCTCGCCTTCCGCGCCGCCGTCATTTGCAGTCATCTGAAGGTCTGCCCCCAACAGGTCGCAAATGCAGTCTTTGCAAATCATCATCAGTCTTTGCAAATCATCAAGGCGTCTCTCTGTAAAAACTTCAGGAAAGAAACTTGGCAAGCGTTGAATTTGGAACCACATGGCACACAAGGAGCCGCGCAACAACCCGTCCTGCCAAGGTAAGGCGCAATGATTTCCAGCCAGCAGCTTAGACAGCTTGCAATTTTCCGGAGCATTTTTTCGTTGTCCTCTTGGGACGGGCTGCCCGCGGTTGCAAATCCATCTGTGATGCCGCAAGACAGCCTAGCTGTCTGCTATATAGCCAAACCTCGCGGCCATTCGTTCGTGCAAATGAAACAGCTCGATTTGCCTGGCAAACGCTTGTGACGCATCCAACAAAAGAACAATTGTGAAGTGTGTCTTGCAAACACGCGCAAATTTGCTCAACATCTGCCCATTGTTCCAACAAATTGGGCGGAAAAAAGCTACCCAAACACATGTGAAAAAACATAAAAAATACGTTTTTTAGCTAAATACACAAATTTACTACACACAATTTTACCACACGCCCAAATTACAACACAACAAATACTACACACAATTTACTACACAAGAATTACTACACAGCAAAAAATGTAATTTTGGTCAAATTACTACACAACAAGGTGTTGTAAAATGCACAAATTACTACACAACTGCCAATGATGTAATTCTTTGTGTAGTAAAATTACCACACTTTGACCCTTCAGGTGCGGAGATTGGGTTGGTCAACGGCGCCGTGGGCAAAGGGCTTGCCACTGCCACGCTTGTTCACCGGTCCTGATGCTGCTTGCGCAGCGCCCGCTGCGCCCGCTCGGCGCCTGCCGGGCTTGTGTGCGCGCATTGTTGCGCTGCAAGTCGGGGCGTGGGAGGCATTGCGCCTGACAAATTGAGGGCTGTGGAGGTCTGCGCTTCTTGCGGGGAAGGATTTGACGCTAGGCATCGAGCTTGCAGCCCGCTTAACCGAAGCTGAGTCGCACAATTAAATCAGGGCAGCCCCCTCACAGTGTTCCCTGACTCTTTCTGTAAATTAAATTAATTGCGCCTATCTCATGCTTGCGCTGAGAACCCGAGTTCGGCCAGTTCCGGACCGTGCCGGAAATGTGAGGGGCTGTTCCTGGATCCTTTCTGGCATGTCTGAGAAAGGCTCCAGCGTTTGTTCGTTGTCTCAGACATGCCGGAAAGGGTCAGGGACAGCCCCTCACACCTCCGGACCGGTCCGGAACTGTGAGGGGAAGCCCTGGCCAAACTCGGGTTCTCAGCGCTAGCATGAGATAAGCGCAATTAATTTAATTTTCAGGAAACAGTCCGGGAACCCTCACAGTCCGGAACTGTGAGGGAAGCCCTGCCCGAGTTAGGCGAGCGAGAGACAGGCGCAACTAGTTAGTTTAATTGCGTGCTTCGTGTTCAGCTAAGCTGTCTGAGGGCCGTAAAATCGTTGCCTAGCGTCACTTCCTTCCGTGCCATGTAAGAAGCGCAAATGCTTCGCAGCCCTGGCAGTCAACGGCGCGCCGGTCAAAGAAGCTTTGTGCGCTTGTTCACCGAGGAGCGCTCGTCGTGCCCTCCGTCGGCGCTTGCTGGGCCTGTGGGCGGAACAGGCCTTGGCCCTCTTTGTCGTCGCCCAATCCCCGCAAAGTAGCGGCAGGCAGCTCTCAGCCGGGTCAGTTGCGATGTCCTTTGACATGCATTCACGCACGCTTTTCAACATTGAACTTGTCTCCGCGCAAGGTCGCAAGCGCTAACTTTGCAAGCTCCTGGGCGCAACCCTGTGACAAGCAATCCTCGTTTTGGGGCACGAACACGTCGTTGCGCCGACCAGCGGGCGGAGGACATCTTTGGCTACTCCTTTGCATTTTGCTGGACACGTGGACGTGCCACACAAATGCGCCCAAAATGATTGAATGCGCTTTCCCAACTCGCTGCTTCCAAGGTTCAACTCAAGCTTAGTGTTCCCAGAAGTTCAAGAAAACCCGGACTGACGCCAATGTTGGACTCTCCAACTTCTGAACCCATCGCTACAAAACTTGGAAAATCAAGCTGGTTCGGGCAAACTTGACATAGCAAAAGTCGTTGGCTCTTTGTAGGAGGCGCGAAAATTCTGCTGGTTCAGACAGCGCTTGCCAAGCCCTTGCCGAGCAGTTCCAACTTGCTGATCAGCCTGCCGTCGCACTCGCAGCCATTATAATATAGAACAGCTCGCTAGCTCCAACACTGAGCTGAGCAGACGTGCCAGCTGGGCAAGCCCGCATCTCTGTACGGAGTTCCATGGAAGATCGAAGTGGGTTCTGCGGGCTTTCAGGCGCGCCGCGGATTGCTGCAACACTCTTAGCCTGCGCCGCCGTTTTGCGAGCGAAGTTTGGAGGCCCGTGACCGCGCGGGCCGCTTTTCCCAGGCTTAACCGTTGCGGCTGTTCTTGCCTAGCGCAAAGACCCACGAGACAAACACAAGGGCTCGACGCGATTGCCCGAAATTAAATTAATTGCGCTAACAAGACCCCAGTTGATGTTGCTTGGTTTTGGTGTTCTTGCTTTGGTGCCGTACTGGGACATTAGGAGGTCACGGTGGCCTGCTTCGCGCAGTGATCCCCGTGCAACGGCAGGTCTATGTCCTTGGCGCTGGGTTGTGGGCTGTTGCGCTTGGCGCAGGAGTGGAGTCCGTACGAAACGAATGGAGTTTGCTATGTGTGGTTGGTATGTGAGCCCTGTGATGCATGTTGGGTAGCGGGTTGATTTGCCTCGCATATGAAGAAGAAGATAGGAAACCTAGGTGTAGTTTCTCCCGGTCAGCGGAGTGTCGCCATACGGCTGCAGACGGATGCAAAAACTTGGCAAAGGTTTGTATTATTGACAATGTTTTGAAGGAAAGCCAAGGGCACCAACAAAGCAAACTTAGCACGGTGCGTAGAAATCTCTCCTGTCAACTTCTCTTCTGCACGATGCTGTGAGTTGATGCTGTGCCTGAAGCTGAGCGTAATGCTGCTCGGGATGTTCCGCATGATGCTGCGCATGATGTCGCGCATGACGCCGCTTATGGTGCTGCGCATGATGTTCCCTCTTGCGCGTCGAATCTTACGTGTTCGTTGCTCTTGTCAGCCTTTCTGGCTCAATCTGTGCGCACCTTGGCTGAGCGAGAAGGCTGGCGGCTTTAGCTGCGGAAGTGCGCGCTTTGCGCTTACAAGTTGCGATTTTCTGTTAGCTGCACCCCCATTTGCTTAAGAATGTTTTATTTTCCTTTTTTGGTTTTAGAGGGAATCTGTCACTACAGGATTTTGTAAAATATTTCCAGGGGGCTTAAGCGAACAGAGGTGCAAGAGTGCGTTTCGCGCAGCTTTCAGTGGCAAACTTTACCCGAGTCAGCGCGCAGCTGCCCCGTTCGAGCTCGAGGTCGCCTATACAAAATTCTCATGATGGCCGTGCTGGCAGACGGCAAGGTGGACGACTCCGAACGGAAGCTGTTGAGCAAGTATAGGCAGGGTGCCTTCGCTGCGGCCCATAGCTGCGTGAAACCCCAGTCCCCATGCCATACTTGCAGTCATGTTCTGATGGCGATGGCTTTGTGTACTTCTTCAGCCCCAAACTCTGCGTTCACGCATTGCTTTGGAGCCATAACCACGATCCCTTCTGAACAGCGGGCGGGGGTGTTTAACAAGCCTACAACCGCCGCACGAACGCCGGAACTGGCATTGATTGATTTTACCAGGAACGGTGTTGGCTCTACCCTGGAAGGTAGTAACACATCCTGTCATACACAGTACAGGTACCGCGCTACACTGTTCTACACTACTCCCGTTCCGACTTGTTATCAGCCGTAGGCGGCTCTGCAAAACCTGTAAATGTGTTGGTTTATTCATCAACTACGTCGCCAAGAAAGAGGCGCAATGGATATTTCAGAGGATACAAGCGCAGCCACATGTGGTCGCGATTCATCAGGAAGCTCGAACAAGCGCATGGCTCTTCCGGCTATTGCAAATACTCCTGATGGAACGCGGGCGCAAGCTCTTTACAGAGCATGGGTTGCGTCGCGGAACCACGACATGGAACGATAGGTCAAAACCACCGTTTGTCACCACCAAGCCGAAGGCTATCGAAGGTGACTGCACGTATTTGACGCGCGAGAGCTAGAGCCGGCTTCAAAGACCACACGCGTGCCCAAGGAGAAACTTGAGGAGGCGCACGGTGAGGATTATGGGAGTACGCTACGCAAACAAGAGCTGGAAGACAGAGCGCGGGATCTTGCCAAGTGAGACATATTCTACAGAAGCACCATCCTGAAATGGACATGCGAGGCCTTACATTGGAGAGCACGAAAGAATGAGGCACTTTCAGAGAGTCAAGCAGCACACCTTGTGCAGCAATATAATGACAAGGATGAACTTGCAAGACAGACGGCTGGGGAATTCAAGAGAGAGAGAGAGAGGGATCGAAGAGGTATTGCGTTCCGTGACGGATCTATCATTGATGTATGCGGCGGAGGTCGAACAACAGACTTCTGCACAGGTATCCCAACTGGAACACACAGCGAAACACCGAGGTCAAGGCGAAGCCTGACAACGCAAGCGAGCCGCCGTTTTGCGCAGACGTACATGCTTGCGAGAAAGGCGAATGAGGTTCTTGTATGTGCAAAACAAGAAGTCAACATCGCTAGAGCTGCCGTTGACGAGCGCAATGGGCTTTGCGTGAATGGCGAATCAATATTGCGGGCTGATCGTGAGCGTGCGATTGCAAAAGTTCAGGCTGCACCATATCTGAGCAAAAGGCAGGAGCGCCTTGATAGTGAGCTCAACACGCAGGAAGACTGTTGGCAATCTGCGGAGTTGCTTGTCGGGACGGGGTCGAGAATGAGAAGCAAAGGCTGGCGGACGCAAATGAAGCAGTGATGAATCAGGCCAAGGATTGAGAAGGGGAACTACGATGTGGAGAAAGGTTGCGTCCATCAACTTGCTGTGGAAAAGTTAGAGCTGAAGGGCAATGCTGAAACTTCGACAAAGATCAGCTCACCAAGCAAAGAAGAGAAGGATGGTGGTCTTCGTTGCGCTTGGGGTGCTTTTTCACGGCCAAGCCATGCGCTCGAGCCATGTGAGCAGCTTCGCTCTTCTGCCTGGCTTCGCGGGCGACTGCAAACTGCAACGCGCTCGCGTGTTACAGAACACCTTGGTCGAGAAGTCCTTGCCGTTCTTTCTTCGTGGACTCCATCGCCTTGCGAGTAGAATGCAGCTCAGCGCGTCCAACAGGTCTGAGTTGGGGGACTTTGCAAGCTTTATCACCTTCTCCTCATGGAAGTTGTCAGCTGGAGCGCAGGGCACGCTTGGAATACTATTCGTTACACCGATTGTAGCCGGCGCAGCGTTGCAGGAATATTTACCAACTTCACCAGCAGCCAAACCGTCCCATTCATGAACTATTAAGAAGAAGACGGGTGCCACATTTACGGGGATTAGACCTTAACCCAAATAATATAAAACAAGATAAAGCAAGCTAACAACAAGATGCAATATAAAAAAGATAAAACAAGCACAAAGATAAAACCGGCAAAAAGGGACACACAACAACAACAAACAATCAAAGAAACAGCAAACAAGGCCCAAGATAAAACAAACAAAATAACCCACAATAAATGCAAACACATGCAACAAATGGAAAACATGTGCAAACACATGCAACACACACATGCTAAAAACAGCACACTGCCATTTATAAATTGAATATGCTGTGTTTAATGCGTTACCACCATTCAGACATCATTCCGCAGGCGTTCATAAATTGAAGATGTTTATCACTTGTGCTCCATATAGCTATTGTCTTTTTCCTTCCCCAGCTGCCGTTGCCATGGCCCAAGTAAGTAACTTGCTGTGGCCATGCCAACTCGTGCTCAGTAGCTTAATCACTGTCACAGGCCGGTTCAAATGCACGGCCACACATCAAGTCAAACCCCGCTGCTAACTTGTGGCAAGGACAAGTGCGCTGCTCGACTTCATCGCGACAGATCAGCCAACGGTCATCGTTCTCTGACTCGTCTGTTTGATGTTATTCTGCGAGCAATGGGGCATTACAATTTCTTGGTTTCGTTGTTGACTGTCATGACCACTGCTCCGCACATGGCAGCAAACATGTGCACAATTGCTTTTCCAGGAGCCTGGATGGGCTCATGTGCCAAAAAAAGTTCTCCATTGCATCATGCGCATCTTATCATTCTCGCACGACCCACCATGCCCAAGCCGTTCGGCGCAGTCAGCTGGGCAGCCCACTCCGCGCTGTGATCCCGCATCATAACTTCTGCGTAAGTGGCCCTCACCAGAGCTGTCGTATCAATGCTGGGCCAAGGCTCAATTCCTTCTTAACCGGGCATCATACCCAGGAAGAAGCCAATCTCCCCATCTGGATCTTGCGGCTGATTAAGTTCCCCTTCTGAGCATTGTCGGCGTGATTCATTGCCAGCTCCGATTCATTGCCAGCTCCGGCGGGGGAGTCTGAGTGTCAAACTCAGGCTCAGGAAGGTCAGGCACTCTTGAACACACTGTTTCACTTGATGCTGCTGCTGCTGAGTCACGAACTTCGGTCACTGTCTCTGTCGCTGTCCGAGCCTTCTCAGTCTGCGGGTGATTCGACACGACGCTGGACACGCAAAGATACTTGACCTGCCGAAGCTTGACCCGCTAAGCATGATGCTAAGCCTCAGCATGTGCACTTCTGTCTGGCCAATGTGTTTGCCCATAACACATAATGACTCGACATGGAAGGAACTGTTGCAGCCTAAACACAGGTCATGGCTTGCGTAGTATTAGTCTGCAACTCATGACAGCAAGCGTGTGCGCCTAGGACTGTTGCCACGACACTGCGAGTGACACTGGCTTGTGTGGATTTCTCAACAATTCACTTTTGAAGTCAACAAAACGACAACTTACCTGCTCCTATCATTCCTTATTGAGTGCTGGGAACAATGCCATGTCAACCATGACACACTCTCACTCGCACGGCCGCCTGTTTTGCCAAAGCCTGGTGTTGCAAGTCAAGTTGTCTGCCTAAGAAGTCAGCTTGGTCCATCGGCAAAATTCACAGGTTAATTACTTTAACTTGTCTGGACTTCCCCAGGCCAACTTGGGCGCACTGCCCGGCATTGAAGCACACTGCCGAGCTTGGACACACTGCCTGGCTTCGCGGCGATCTTTGCTGCGCTGACTGAAGGCCAATGTCAATCCAGCGCCAGACCACGACGCATGGAATATGCACGAGCAAGCTTGTGGCAAGCGCATTGACACTGAGGGTCGCAATGGTGCGCTAATCCGCACACAGCGCGCCAAAGAACATGATCTCTCGCAGCCAAAGTAATAGTTCCAGCCCTGGCAGTGAAAAACCACACATTTTTGGTGCATCGACGTGCTGTAAGCCTTGGGCGTCCGAACAATCCAGTCGCCTTCAATGAACCTGAGTTGGCGATCGGTAGACTCCAAGGGCAGATGTAGCTTGTCAGCAACCGCATCTTGAATCGCCACTGGCAACCTTTCTTGTCTTGGTTGAAGTGGAGTTGGAGAGCGTGGTCGTTTCTTGCTTGCGCAGGTCACATTCTGAGACTGAGCTTCATTCATGATCCTCTTTCGCCGCCTCCTGCTAATGTAGGTGTTGCTGATCTTTTAATTCAGCCAAATTGTGCAGCTGGGGTGCAAGCCCATGCTATCTAAGGCGGATGCTACGCACAGCTGCACGAACGTGCCCAGCTCCGCCATTGCAAGTTCCACAAGTAAATTCAATAACACTGGACAGTTGAGCCGAACCTCAACATGCTTTGTCAGCCAACCAGCATGTGAAATGTGCAGCGCGCCAGCGCAAGAGCGTTTGAATTCAGCACGCCAGAGGTCCGTGCAATTTTCCGAATCGGAGTCACACTCAAGGCAGCCTGGATCCAGCCCTTGTAAGGCGCTTGTCTTCCTGAAATTGCCTTTTGTGAACCATTTGCCTCATGATCCAGGTGTCTCGGCCTCCTGGAGCTGGATGAAGTTTGCGTTGCCCGCACTGAATGTGACAAGTCTTGCAAAAACTTGAGACCAAACAAGCGGATCATACACAGCAGGTCCCCGTGCGGCTGAGTGCTGCAGTGCAGGCATGAGCATCAGTCATGGCAGAATCATCAGCACTGGAAGCGGCAATGGCGCTTGGAGAACTTGAAGCAGCGTGTGGGTGTGGCCTTGGCTGGCCGCTCTTCTGGAGCAGCCTGATTGTTGTCCTCTCCCGTGGCTGGCCTCGAAACTTCTGGAGCAGCCTGGTCCTGCATAGCAGGCCTAGCGGAGTCAGGGCACGCAGACACTGAGTGAGTCCTACGAAGGATGCGCCGCTGCCATCTTGGCCTGTGCCTTGGCCTTTGCCTTAGGCGCAGCCTTTGCTGTGGTCATTGCGTGCTTGACAATTGTCCATTCCTTCTGCTTCACACGAGCCTTCTCGTTGTCGATTGTTTTTCACTTGATCCAACTCACGACGATCTTCGGGACCCGTGTCCTCCAAAACCATTGCATCAAACTCAAGTTCATCATCTTCCTTGCCGCAATAACCCTCGTCATTGGAATCACTGTCGTCGTTGGCGTTTTTGCTGTTTTCCAATGATTTGTCATGCTGCTTCCAGTGCTGAAGCCAAGACCATGCCGCAGCTCCTTCTTGAAGACAAGGTGCCCCAGGATTTCCTTGCCATAAGTTCATGCCACTCAGTTGGCATTTTTTGTGACACTTTGACTGGAATCCACGTTTGCTCTGCGATGAATCTGTCTGCATGAAGTCACTCACAAAATAGTCTCTGGGAATCGTCACATGTGGAATTCCACGGCTGTCAAGGACTTTCGATTTGCGAGTAACTTCTTGGATGGATTCATTGTTTGCTTCTTGTTGGGTTGAAATTTGCAATCTCTCGGGATATCGTTGTGCGCATCTTCAACCAGTTTGGTGTTAGGGAATGTGCAAAGCAAGCAGTTTAGCAAGTGGATTCCTGCCACACTGGCTGGCTGGTATCCACCTGCTTCGAACGCATCCATCATCAGCCTGCGCGAGATTGACACGATTAAATGCACACTTGCAGCCAGCTTGTCGAAAATTCCAGTGACCAGTGTTGAAGACCGAATGGCTAACACAGACTCGAGCCACAGCAAAACCTGATGTTCGCGCTTCGGCAAACCAATTGATTCCTGCTGCACGTGGTCGTTATCAGTCGCCAGGATTCCTGCGCATGATTCCGGAGGGCAACTGTGGCGACTGTGCTCTGCCAAACTAGTCGTCTTCGTGGCCCAGTCACTCAGGCCACTTCCAGGCAATCGTTGCAGAAAGTCTCAGTACTGAAGCACTGCAACAATTTCCTGCAAATGCACTTCCAGCCACACAGTGCCAGCTGCACAGACCTGGTGTCTTGCGGTGACTTTGCTCTTTGAATTCCAGCCGTGCGCCATGTCCACAGTGGACGGGTGACCTCATTTAGAATGTGGCAATGATAATACAAGTCCTCGCTCATCAGCTTCAGGGCCGGCCTTGTCTCTTCTTTGGGGTTGAGCTCCTTTTCTCTTGCTGCAGCATTAGGGCTTGACCGGGCCACCCTGTCTTGAGAAGGATGGAAGTTGCGGCGTTGCTCCCAGAGTCTTCGTCATCGATGTTGAGGGATGCAAGCCTCATATCCAGGGCAATCAGCTCACGGTAGCTCGCCAGAAATGACTCCACCATTGCCTGCTTGTGCTGGAAGAACCCCCCTCTTCCAAAAGGTTTGCAACTGAGGCTGAAGACATAGCTCGAGTGAAGCTGAGTCCGCAAGAACACGCTCCTGTAACATTGCCCGGTCGCCAATTTGTAGTCCCGGATTGATCGATGGGTCTTTTCAAACTTCACGTCAATCATGCGGTTCTGAATTGCAAACGCCATCCCCACATTTCCAATCGCCCCCTGGTCCAGGCAAGCGACCAGGATTGGCACTTTCTCCCACCACAAAGGACTGGCAGTTGGGTTGCGCCATCATCTTTGCAAATGAAGGTCCTACTGACACATTGTTTGGCTTGAACACCTTCGTCCTCACCAGCCTGCGCGCCAGGCTGAAACACTGGAATGACAAGGCGATGTTCGCCTGATTGTTTTGGTCTGCAAGCCTTGGCACGCACAAATCAACTCATGGTCTTGGCACCATTGGCAAGCAAGCTGATTTGATGGCTCATTGCTTGGAGCTTCCTGAAAGCTGCAATTCTCCTCAACTTGTTTTTTTGCCAAGACTGCCAGGCAGGCTATGTCCTCTTCACTTGGCACCAAGGGCCCCCTGAGCACCCATGTCATTCCTGAGCAGGCCAGCTTTCAATCACACACACAGCAATCCCCAGCGCTGCCAAGGATTACCAAGGTCCACCCTGGTATACTGTTGAGTCCCTTGGAACTTGCGCGCAGGCAGAATTCGTGCAAAGTCATGATGGAGCATGTGCTTGCTGGTAATATAAAGGTCAGCCACTCTTTCTCCAATCCAGGAAGCAGCTCGCTGACTATGTGATTTGATTTGCATTTCTTCGCAAACACTGTAAATGAGACCAGGTCTTGAAGCCAAACCCCATCCTGCCCCCAGCCACTCAACGGCTGGGACAAATACCCCTGCAAGCGCATGGACTCCCACAGATCGCAAATTGAAGTTGCGCAGTTTCTGTTGCAATCGCCAGGCACGCTGCTTTGCTGCGTCACTCTCAATCCCACGGTGCGCATCTGAGTTCCATCTGGATCAACCGCCCTGACAATAGAACATCAGTGTAGCATGTGTATCCAAGACATACTGTTTCACGAAGCTATCTGGCACTTCTTTGGCGGCCTGAGTATGCAGCTGATTGTCTGTTGCAAGCCAGGACTCACTGATCATTTTGTCGACATGCTTAACCCATTTGTTCAATGGCCCCCTCTCCTGCAGATTGTTTTTGAACCTGTCACACATGCAGTCCAGGCGCCACCAAAATGGTCCGAGCACAGAATAGGCGCAGCCGCTAGAAAACAACGTTGGATCACTCACCAAGTTGCACACAGCGGAGGCTGCAGGCACATAGCTATCTCTTCCATAATCTTCCATGGCTAGTCACACGGATTCGCTGACTGAATCAGCAATGCAAGCCTTACATTATTGGCTGATCATGATCATATTACACAACTGCTACTAGCATCATTGTGGCACTGCGCACATTGCTTGCTCGCTGATGCTTTTCAGCATACGCAACCATGTGTGGCCATGAAACAGTCAGGCGACCAGTTGTTTGTACTCGTCCTTGATTGACACATTTATCCGGGACTCAGCAGTTGTGATTTGCATAGATGGTGCACACACAATCACAAAAGGTGGGCTCTATTCTCTTTGCGCTTCCAGCTTCCCAGAGCCTGCAGGTAACCAGGTGAGGCTTGAACATTTTCGCACAGCGCACCCAGTCACAGTCGCAAGTTGGCATGTGGTAAGCTCTTGTTTTACCCCGAATGCGTCGCTCACATCATTGAGCGGATTTCCCCACTAAGTGCGCTATCAGCAGTGCACATTTAGTTGCGCATGCCTAGGCTCATTTCGTTTAAGCAGTGAATTGCGGAGCGTCACATCCACTGATTCGATGTAGTGGCATGGATCGTCACTGAATTAGATCAATGCGCTGAAGACTAAGACACATTGTCAGTCTTTCACCATTGATGTTGGGCCATCATGCTTGCAACCGCTACGCCAAAAGCTCGTGGATACCGCTCTGACTTGCAGTGCATCTTTGATGCCTGCGAAGGCCCCAGTCTCAGGATTCCGACTCACCAGACCAGCAGCTGAATGTGCTCGCCACACGCTTGGATGTCGACCAAATATTCCAAGTCGCCCCCAAAGGCAGCTCCACATGTCCGCGCATGGATCGCCTTGGTAGAGTCCAGCACCGTCTCCATGGTAGGCAACCACTTGTGCAATGTCACCAGTATGATGTTCTTCATCAGCCACCTCCTCTTGAATGTTCCTTGCCTGGAGCAGCCTGCTGATAGTGTGCTTGGAAAGGTGAGACTCAGCAATGAACATTCAACTGGTGTGGCGTAGCGCGTCCCCGCAAAGGACGGTTAGAGAATGTCCTGATGTTCACCCAACAGCTTGTCGGCAGCCACTACCACCAAAAGTCCAATGGCCCTCCTCATCGGGAAATCTCCAATCACAAAGTAGTTGGTCCTGGCGCAGCAAGCCCATACATGGGTGGCCACACACTGTCATTGAATGCTGCAGATTGTGGTTTGGCCACAAGGCTCCTCGGCAGTCGACCATGATTTTGCTACAGCCTTTGACAAAAGAGGACCAGAGTCTGTGACACTAGGTGTCCCTGAGTCAAGCCAATAAATGGCTGACATAATATGCTGCAGTCGCTGTGTTTGTTCACTATCTCACAACACGAACCGCACCATGCTGTCAAGTAAACTGAGACTCGCGCAAACACATCTGGATAATAGTGATGCCACCTGGGTCACAGGTGAAATGATGACATGTTAATGTCGCATCAGTGATGATCAATGCACACGAATCAGAGAGGACCTGCGCACTCTTTTGCACACTGAGCTACACTCTACAATGTAGAAGGGTCAATGATAGGCTGCCACTGGGACCACCCGGCATCATCATTGCCATCCCACTTTCTGTTCCAGCTCCGTGTCCAAAGTGCAGCGGTTCTGCCTGGGGGGCACACCGAACATACACTGCAAGGTCATAAATCATCATGAAAGACTGATTTGTTGCTTCGCACGGGCAACAATGCGGAGCTGCGCTCCGCAAACTGCAGCAAAGCAGGTGCTAGAAGCAAAGGAATGAATGTCCAGAGCTGGAGCGGGTGCTTAAAATAGAGCAATGCACATAGTTGGACAGGCAAAGAACACATGACCAAGAAATGCAAATGCACGCGCGTGAAAAATGGTGGCTCTGATGTCAGCTTTCGAAAAAAGCACAAAAGCAGGCTGCTGACCGGAAAGAAGGCAAAGCCACACATGCTGATGATGAGAGCTTGCAAGGAAGTGAAAAAGAAGAAAGCTAAGGATTTGAATACCAATTCATTGTCTTCACAGAAGCTACAGCAGCATGACACCTTGAACCAAGCGATCCAAGGCCTGAAAGAAGGCAGGCTTACAGACCAGCATTCTTGGCGTGCAACCAAGGAATCTAGACAGAGAGGGCTTGTGGAAAAAGTTTGAACACGGTAGGAAAAGACGTTGCAGAGCAGGCGCAATGGCTGCAGATCAAAGGAGCAGGATGTCGCGCAAAAACGCAGCTGTTGCTTCATTTTTTGAAAACTGGTGAAGCCAAGAAGGATGCTTGCAAGAAAGCAAAACGGAGACAAAGCTTCATTTTGGCTCCATGCGTGGGGAACAGGAAGCACAGGAGAGGGTCATGGCTGGCTTTGTGCCTGCCAGGTCAGCAAGAAGGGCGACGGATGGTATGCATTTCTGCTGGCCAAGAAAGGTGCAGAGCACACGGCAGAGCAGGAACTACAAGTAGTTAAGGAAACCGCATTGCAGGGCAAGTAGCGGCGTTAGTGCAAGCCAAAAGCAGCCAGGACCTGGATGACCTTTGGGAAAGGGAAAAGCCAGCGAAGGGCTTCCAAGTGGAAAACTTGAGTCAAGACAAGGAAAGTGATGGCATGTCTTTGCAAGCAGCAATAGGCTTGAAACAAAGCCAAAGTGCGAAGGTCAAGGGGGAGCCGAAAAAAGTCAAAAGAAGAAGCAACGCAAGCAAAAAATGCAGAGGGCAAAAAGAAGCTGGAAAAGGAACAGAAACGGGAAGAGCAAGTTGATGCAGCAAGCCAACATGAGGCTGGCAGTAAAGCCCAAATCAAGCTGAGAAAAATGGCATCCTTGGTCAACAGGCAGCTAGGGCTTCTCAAAAACGCTTGCAACAAAGCTAAAACATCTAGAAATAGCACAGTGTTGCTTGAGAGCAGCCTGGCCTCCATGCTGGCTACCAGGATGCTTTGTCTTGGTGGTGGATGGAGACCAGGCTTCAGCTGAGCACATCAAGTCACAACTCAATGCTGCCACTGTGCTAAAGGCAAGCAATAAGGAGCTCCCTGGAGATGTTGAATAAGGTGCCGGCAAAAAGGCGAAACTGGGTTTGACAGAAGGCAACTTAATACACAATAGTGCCAACAGAACACTATTCGCACTGGCACCATGGACAAGAGCAGCTAGTGTCCAAAAATAGTCAACGAATTCGAATAGATTAAGCAACATTTTCACACGATAGAAAATTAAACTAAAACATAGAAATACAAATTAAAATGCAATTAAAATATAAATAAACATAGAACATACCACGCATTCAAACTTTTGTATTTTGTGAAGTATGTGTGTAATGCAACATTCGGTTTTTGTGTTCAAATTCATTGTATACTTTTTTCAACAGCAGACTCATATTGTTATAAGTGATACAGCAGTAGAAATTGTTAGATTATTGCCCGCACGTCATCACAAGGAGCCAACATCTTCACAAAAGCGCTACAACCCATGAAATGGGACCACGCCCTGAAGCTTTTAGGCATTCACGCAAATTTGCTTGAAGCACGCTTGGCGTGACAAAGCTGTGAAGTGTGTGCAGCGGAGGTCAAAGCCTGTTTTTTTCCCTGGCAACCTTAGTCAACGGAGTCATTGTCATGGCGTCTTCCTGCAGGCGCTTGAGCTCAAGGCTGGCGTGGGAGTCCAAGAAAGCTGCCACGCCCGACGGCGGGCAAACGGCTCGATATCTCCGTCCACAGCCGGAAACTGGAAGATTACCTGCCAGTGACGCAAGGAAGGCTCGCCGTCTGTGTCGAACAGAAATGAGGCTTTGCAACCACCCGCAACAGCGTGCCAGGCCGCTGTCGTGCGATGGCCAAACTGTTTCTGACACTGAGCCGTTGCACTGCTGGCCCGAAACGGCACGCCCGCTGCCCGCGGCCCGAAGCGGCACGCTAGCTTCGCGCTCCTGCGCGCAGCTCGAAACGGCACGCTCGCGGCGCAATAGTTTTTCCCCGGCTGGCCCCACGCGCTCCGCCCACTTAACTTTATGCCCAGCAGTTTTTCCCCGCCGCGCGGGAACTTTTGCTTGTCTTATCCTAGCGCGCGGCCCGAAACGGCACGCCCGCTGCCCGCAGCCCGAAACGGCACGCTGGCTCGGCTTCGCGCTCCTGCGCGCGGCCCGAAACGGCACGCTCGCAGCGCGATAGTTTTTCCCCGGCTGGCCCCACGCGCTCTCCCCACTTAACTCTATGCCCGGCAGTTTTCCCCCACCGCGCGGGAACTTTTGTTTTTATTCTAGCGCGCGGCCCGAAACGGCACGCTAGCCGTTTCGATATATTTTCTCCGGCTGGCCCCACGCACTGCGCTACCTCGGCTACGCGCTCTTGCGCTCGGCCCGAAACGGCACGCTCGCAGCGCTATAATTTCTCCCCGGCTGGCCCCACGCGCTCCGCCCACTTAACTTTATGCCCAGCATTTTTCCCGCCGCGCGGGAACTTTTCTTATCCTAGCGCGCGGCCCGAAACGGCACGCCTGCTGCCCGCGGCCCGAAACAACAACACCACCACCAACAACAACAACAACCACCACCACCACCAACAACAACAACAACATCGATCTTGCGCGCGGCCCGAAACGGCACGCTCGCAGCGTGATAGTTTTCCCCGGCTGGCCCCACGCGCTCCCCCCACTTAACTTTATGCCCAGCAATTTTTGCCCCTGGCTCGAAACTTGAGACACTCTTGGAAGCAACATAGCCAGATTCAGACGCCAATGCAAAAAGCTGCAGAAGCAAAACGATGAAAACTCGCCTCAGAATCTCCGAAACAGGGCCTTCTGAAACATGTACAACAACTGGCCACCTACTTCAATGGGATCACTGGCATCAGAAATCAACCAATTGTTGCGTTTTCTTGTCCCACAAAGAACGTTGCGTTATCTTGTCCCACAAAGAACGTTGCAAAAAAACAGATCTCACAGCAATACAACCTAAGTGTGGTTCCCTAAGTAGCAGGAAACTTGACATCGAAGACCGTCAGGTAGCAACCGGTAGCCTTTGCCGAGCGACTCCCGGTTCTCTTGCTCCACTGTCCAGCAAAGAATACTCGACGTGCCCCGCTCCTTGGTCTCCTTGATCCACGCACGACGCCGCGAAATTTCGACTGTCCGTGATCTGTCCGCGGTCATGCGCTCCATGAGGTCATGAGGTGCGGGTGGTTGGTTAATTTTGATAATTTGATCCATTCAGCGTCATAGTCATCGCATCTTAGCCTGATCTTGCGGCCATAGACCTTGGGTTGTGGACAGCGCACGCTTGAACACAATGACATCATTTTTAATGGCAAGCTTAGCTTCAATCAAACACACTCAAGATTAATTCAGATGTTGCAGCCTTTTTGGAAACCCCTGTTGGGTTGACGAGCTGTTTCTTGGGCAAGCAGTCTGAAATCATAGCGCTGTGGCTCCAAGGTTCAGTTTATGCAGCCTAGGGGCTGCAGATGCTCTTCTGATGGAAAAGAAGGAAAAGGAAGCCCCACAAATTTGAGCCAAAAGCTGCTCAAGGCAAAAAGTGCCCCAGCTATTTTTGGCATGTTTGACAGCTACCCAAGGCTGATGGAACGTTTTGGGCAGCAATGAAGCCAAATATGACCCAAGGCTGTGGTGCAACCTTGCAGCAGAAGAGGGCTTAAAAGAAACCCTGGTGCCCTTGTTTAGCACTGATATCTCAATGGTTTTCAGCTTCGGGGAAGTTTGAATACACCCTGTGACAACAAAGTCCAGCAAAGTTTGAAAGAAAGCCCTGTTGACGGCTCTTTCGTTTTGGCAGCCTGGCCAAGAAGTGCCACAGAAACATACTTGGGGTGAAATATTCCAAGTTTTAGCTTGAAACTTTACAGTTTTGCTGGAAAGACTTCATCCTGCCAAAGGCTGGGACAACAACCCGTTGCCAAAAGAATTGGCTGGGCTTGCAAAAAATCAAATTACCAAGCAATTTTGGGTGGCTATGAGAAAAGTGAAGGGCAAATGCCCATGGGATTTCAGGGGCCAGCCAGCATCTAACTTGCTGGCAGCAGAGGACTTGAAAGAGAGCCCTGCAAGCCAGCATGTTTTCTTGACAAGTTCCAGGGCAGAACGCAGGGTGTGCATTGATGTGCTGCGCACCCTGGATCGAGCCTCCAATATTGAAAGGACACGCTGCTGAAATCACACATTGAGTACCTGCTTTGGCTTGGAAAAAAGCCATCTCAGAAGCACGCGCGCGCATGGCTGAAAGTTTGACAGCTTTGTCGAACTCTTGGCTTGTGTGCCGGGCAAGACTTTTACATGACAAGAAGCTGAGCAGTCCATCAAAAAATGTTTGAAGGATTATGCCTGGCTGCAAAGCCATGTCAAAGATGGCAAAAGGTTCCACATCACTCCCGAATTTCATTTTGCGCTGCCAAGGACACTCTGGACTTGCAAGAATGCTTCATGGGGGCCATGGCCCAGTTAGCCCATTCATACGGTCATGGCACAAGGGCTTGCAAGATAAGCCTGTCCTTTGTCCCCAAGATGCTGCTGGCCATGCAACTAAGAATCATTCAGTACAGCTTGAAAAAGCTGTACTGCCAAGTTGCTTGAAAGAAGGCACTGTTTTGAGCACCGCGCGTATATGTGAAAACAGGAGCAAGCTGGCATCAGTGTTAATTGATCAATGCCGCAAAGCTGACAAATAATAATATTGGTCAGTAATTCAAGAATAACTGGTTGTCAGCGACCGATACCAACCAACATAATACTGACCATTATCCGACCAGCACCGATCAATACCAGGATGTTTGCACGAATAGCTGGTGTGTATCAATTGGGAGCAATAGCAATTGTTTTTTCAATGTCGGAACCTCAGGGTCTATTGTCAGGTTGATTGTGTTTTCGGACGGCAACCGCGCACTACAAGAACTCACACCAAGGCCAACGTTGACCGAACTTGATTTTGGAGCTAAAGGGGAATGCGGACCCCAACATCGTGTCAAAGACGGGTGGCGGTGTATAAACCGTAGGAGCGATGCGTGCAAATGCATTTCGGGAATCGGATGCGAACCAAGGGCAATGGGAGTTCGATGCCCGCCAAGAGATTGGTTCGCGGACAGTGCAGAGGGGCAACCCCACGGTGCCCCTATTTAGTACATCGACACGGCTGATGCCTATACACAAGGGCTTGCCGTCCTATCAAGCCGGGACATCGCCTTCCGCAAGTCACACAGCGCATGTGCAACCGGTGGAATTACGTCAACCCAAACATTTGCATGGTATCACTTTTCATTGGTATGACCGCGACCTGAAGTGCAACATTGCGATGACCATATGTGGCACTGATGATGTCAGCTCGTGCTTCTGGATACAATGGTTTCACTCTGGCGTGGAAGCAGTGGATAGTCTTTACGTTGATCTCAGTCCTTGCAGCCTGTGTGCAAGGCTTTCATGTCTCACGTCAATGGATCGTTTGATGCGTTTAAGATATAGGTCCCGGGCACTGGAGGTTTCACGAGTGTGAAAACCCAGGCCCCGCGCCATATTTTCAGTCATGTTCTGACGGCGATCCCTTTGTGTCCCAAACTCTGCGTTGAGGTGTTGGCAGAGACACTGCAAGCAAATACTGCAGCAAGACAACGCAAACAAAACGCGGCAGGCAAGCAACGCAAACAACTGCAGCAAGCAGTCGCGGCGCAGCCAGTAGGACACGCAGCACTCTTTCGAGGCAACGCGTTCCAAACCTGAGGGCAGGCTGTGCGAACCCAGCCAGTTGCACGGTCAGTTTTTCTGCCGGCCTCAGAGGCAGTGAGGGTAGTTCTCACAGTTGACTCATGGCACTCAAGACAACATATACCGCACATGCAAGTGAGTGACAAAAGTGCGCGACAGACTCTGGAGCCACAACCACGATCCCTACTGGTCTGCGGGCGAGGATCTTCAACAAGCCTACAACCACCGTACAACCTCGAAACTTGCATTGATTGCTTTTACCACCAGCGGTGTGGTTCTACCCTACACGGAGCGGAAGGGGTGCATCCTGGTTATCATATCACACACAGGTGCCACATTACACTGTTGCGCGTTACGCCCGTTTCGACGATAACAACTTTCCACCGAGAAAATGGGGAGCAACCGCCAAAAGTGTGCCATCAAGGAACCCCCCCATTTTCGGCAAAACGGAGGCTCAGTATAGTATGTCATCCTGCAGTTCGGCGTTGCTGCAACGTGCGAGAAACGTACGAAGAAGGATATGCCAAGAGCCCAAAGACTTATGGCGCGGATATTTGCTGCTGTTTTTCATGTATGTTCAATAATATGTAAAGCTGCGTTAGTTGGACCCGCCGTGCCGATCCGCGGTGAAACTCGTGGATTTAACCCATGATGATCCCTGAGGGATTTCCCGCTTCAATCGAACGTGCTAGTCGAGGGTGTGCAATTACCTTCAGATCGCTGCGAGGCCCTGAAGATCCCAGATGCTCTTTGACACCCCTTCCCTTGTTTTGGTTGGGTCACTCATCAAATAAATATTGTTGTTTTTTATTATCTACTTAATTGTCTTCCTTTTTAATAACTTCTCTACACGCTTCATCAAGGGGGCAAGGCCTGTCTTGACGATGAAAGCCGCCGCAAGCATGGCTGCTCCGAAACGGCTTCCCTTTCCCAGGAAATTATTGAGGGACCCCTTGCAAGCGACAATTCCTATTCCGTTGCATTGCTTGGCAAAGCGCGCCGCAGAGCCCCTTCATAAGGTTGTCGCTCATTTTGTGGACCCTCACTTGCTGTGTTTTGCACCGTAACCTTCTGCGCATCAAAACGCAGGGAAGACCACCGCATCTCGGAGCAAGAGCACCTCTCGGTGTTGCAAGAGCTGGGATGGAGTGAGGCGTGCGCTGCTAGGACCCCAACCACCCCTGCCCCCTCCAGACACTCAGTCCGGCTGTGTACCTCATGCCTCAAGAACCAAAATTCCAAAACGAGCACCTTTGCAAATAGGATTGTTTCTACGGAGATGGCCTGGTGCTTCCTGGCTGGTGGGCGAACCCAGCAAGGAATGATTTGGACCCTGGGTGTCAAGTAGCAGAGCTTCCACTTATCGCCTTATGCTCCTTGATTCCGCTAACTTTGCGCCCAGTAGCCAAGAGTTGAAGCAAATGAGGCGGACCAGCGAAGCAGCAATGGGTACTGTTCGAAAACCTTTCTTTTCGTCTTTTGTTTTGAAGGGAACGAAAGGAAGGCACACCGCTGGCTTTTGAAGGGTGTTGCCTTATGTTTGGACATGTTGGTACAGCTGGAAAGACGGGACGCTTTGTGGGCGCGCTGCAGACAGACTAGTTTGAAACTAGTTTGATCCATTGCGCCCATGTCGAGAATTGCAAACGTTCGGGTCGCCATGTTGTTAGCCATTGCAGGACTAACCATGCTGGAGCGTTGAACGCGCCGCAAATGATGAGTGATGCGCCGCGCGCGCTCCAAGTACACACACCCAGTCACACAGACAGAGACAGAGACAGAGACCGTGCCACCGTGTCTTCAATCGCTGAGTGGTGAACTGGGGTGGGCGGAGTGCTTGGATTGGGGATGGAGTGGAGTAACTGGGCAGAGGCAGAGGCAGTCGCAGAGAGACAAAGAGACAGACACACATTCAGAGACAGAGACGGAAGACAGACACGAGACAGACACGAGACAGAAAGAGACAGACGACAGACAAACAAGCGCGAAAGAGAGAGACCAGAGACTCAAGAGAAGAAGGGACAGATGAGACGGATCTTCCCTGGTATGGGGGGCGCTCTTGCAAGCCTTGACTCATCCGCCGGACCCAGTGGCCAGGAGGGCTTCGGCCGGGGCTGGATGAACCCAGAGAACTGCACGCAGGCGACTGCGGAGGGCAATCTTTCAAGGGGTTACGTGAGGCCATAAAGCCAAAAAAAGTAAGATTGTCTCTTGTAGTACTTTAGTGAAACACACGTATGGCCCCTAGCAGGAGCATTTCTCTTAAAGGTATGCGACCTGCTAGAAATTTCTGATGGCTGGCTAGAGTTCCATTGAGGGGGTGCCCTTGGGATGCCGTTGCAATTTGGGTCATCAAGAAGCCGGAGCCCTTTGTGGAACCATTTTGAAAAGAAGGGCCTTTTGTTCAGTGATTCTGTGTTGTCTATTTCGGACTTTGTTTTTTTCCAGGCTGGTTGTCGGCTTTGGGGCTTTCTGTCGGTTGCCCCTTTTAAGACCTGGGCTGTTCGAAGGTGATCCTTTCTTTCCCTCGGGTAAAAGCAAGATTTGGGGCACACCTTTCAAGCGTGGAGAAAGTCTTTTGGGATGACTCTAGTGGATTGTCTTTGGGGCCGTCGGGCGTGTCTTTGAGGATAACTTTGTTTGGGAAAGACTTTTGCTGCCGTTTGGAAGATCTTTGAGGATGCTGCTGCAAATATTGCTTGGTATGTCGTTGGGGTCTTCTTTCTTTGGGGTTTGGGGTTTGGGAAGGTCTTTCGGAGTGTGTTTTGGGATGTCTGCAGTGTTTTTTGGCCGATGACCACGAACGCTTGTCTTGTTTGCTTTTAAGAGGGGAGCGTCCCGGACATCGGTTTCTAGGTTTAGGAGGCCAACTCCTTCTGTAGCTAGAAATCATTTGTGGGAGCAAGGGCCCCCGGCGTGTTATGGCGTTCTTCAAACAGCGCTTTCGAGATTAACAGATAGATGGGTCCAAGAACATGGTAACACGGCTTTTCAGCATCCCGACTCCCAGCTCGCGCGCCTCCTCGTCAATGAGTGGCAACTGCGGTACTTTTGCATGTTTTTACGGAAGCCACGGCCCGAAACAAGACCCAGAAGAACATAAGACGGGGGCAAGGGCGACGGAGAAGGATGCTGATCATCCCCCCAACCACCCACCACCCGCCCCGACTTTTCAATGATCTGGGGATCCCAGAGGACGCGTCGCTAAACACACGCCGCACAAACTGCGCAATGATCCCCGCCGACACTCCCAATGGCATCATGTCCGCAAGCGCTTCCTCCAACAACCAAGGCCATCCCCAGCACTCTGGAAGACATCCAAGGCTCCACACTTGTTATTTTCGAAAGCTTCGCGTCTGCCTCCGCACTTGTTTCTACGTGCTGCGCACTTCGACGCATCCTTCAAAGGCCTGTGGCTGTCACGAAAACATATGGCTTCACGCTTCCAAGTGCCGCGCCTGCCATGAAAGCCTGTGCTGAAGGCATAGCGTCGCGCAAAGATGAATATCACGGGCTTGCACTCATGCATGCGCGCACACGTGCGCGCGCGTGTCATCAATACTGGCTTTGGGAAGACTGGCCCCAAACGCAGGCGCTGCAAGGGATGCTGGCGATGCGCGAAGCGCAGGGGCTTCCGAAGGCGTCGGCTGCTGGCAGCGCAGCCGGTTTGCTGCGTATTTGCTGCCTTCCCCCAACTCGAGCGCCAATGGCCGCGCAGGCGGTGATGATGCACCAAAGGTGCTGGACACGCAGACGATGCGAGGGTTTGGCGGCAGCGACCGTCAGTCAGAAGGCAAAGCCAGGCATACGCCCCTTCGGGCGTCGTAGCGCTGCGATTGACGTTGTTGGCGCACAACCGGCCGCGGCAGCACGGCCGCGGCAGCACCGCGCTGCTCCATCAGCAACAACCGACGAAATGCCGGGCTGCGACCTCAAGCCGAGAGCAATCGAGCGCTCGCCGGCAAAAGCAGCGCAAGGGCGTAAGCGACTGTGTCATGAGTCGAGCAACTCGCTCAGCACTGCGCACACCTGACACGACCCGAGTGAGCTTGTGTTCAAAGGACCTGCGCATAAGCAGCCGAAGACGCATGCCAGTAACAGCTAGCGCCGGTGCTATTGTCATACGGGTGTACTCTTGGAGTTGGTGGACAGGGCATCCGAGCAGAGAAGCAGCGCCCACTCGTGCAACATTCTGTTCGGTGTGTTTTCCCTTAACTTGGTCTGAGAGGGCGCACGTTGCTCCTGAAGTGTGTACCCTTTACAGGGAAATGAAGCATGTGTATTTTTGGGTTATTGTATTGATTGAGACAACCATATATGTAATATTTGCATGTACGATCGTTTTATGTACGTGCTCGCTGAAAGGGTATATATCTATATATGTATGTATGTATATATGTATAAGCTTTTGTTTTCACTGCTTTACATTTACGTACGTCTTGACACAGCCCCACATGCAAAAGTTGGGTGTCGCGACCGTTTTATGCACATCCTGGCTAGAACCTGAAACTTATTTTTGGATGTGACTGTTTCTCAATCTCATTTCTACTAGTGGTTTGTGATATATGTACTGGTCAAGACCAGATATACCAAATTTGAATTTTATGTTTTGCTGTTCTTGTTTTAAACGTACCTGTCACAACAAAAGCAAACACACCGAAACAAACGAAGGTCAAACCCACAAAACAACAGCAGCAACGACGACAACAACAACAATAACAACAAGGACAACCGCAACCACAACCACCACAACAACAACATAAACAATTGCAAGGTGGACTTTGTTCAGAGCCTGTCACTGGCAACCGCCAACAACCGGCAAGAACCAACTCGCACGCGCACGCGCGCAGACACGCACACGCCGCGCGCGAGCGCGCACGCGCGCGCTTGCAGAGCGCAGGCATGCACGCACTCACGCAGTCTGGGCTAGTTGCCACGCAAAGCATGTCAAAACCAAGACTGTTGCGGGATGCCGTGTGCTCCCAGCAACATCCCAGCATCACCCGCATCACCGGGGCAAGCCCACAGACTCGACCAGACCCAAAACCGTCCCAAAAACGCACCCGCTAGAAGATGACGAAGATACTCATCATTTTCCTCTTCACAGACTCCTAAAACTGCATCGACCTACAAGTGATGGATGGACCTCCACGTGGCGCCCGCGATGCTGATGACAAGGATGAGTCATAGCAGTCCCAAAACGGATCCCGTTCGGCCCGCGTCTTTCACAGGGAAGGCAGGAGGGGCGCAGTGACGGTGTCTTCATCGTCCCCCTCATCGTCGCTCTCTCTCTCTCTCTCTCTCTATCTCTCCTAGGGGTGCCACGATGGTACTTTGGATGACACGGAAAAACATGCCCAGGCAAATCTCGGAGGTTAACAGTAGCTCTCCACTGCAGGGGGCTCTCCTGCGGCGGGGGTGACAAACTGGGAATTGGAGCCTGTCCGCGGGCAAGGCTCTGAGTGGCTTGGCTTTGCTTGTGGCAGATGGCCACTGGCATTGCGCAAGCAAAAACGAAGCCATTCAGCAACTGGCCTTTCAAGTGGCTTGGAGTGTCGGATTGCTTTGTCGCCGGCCGGCCCCCATTGCTGGCAAGAAATTTCGCCCGCGCGGTCTAGTTTTTCAGTGGGGCGCCGCCAGGCAAAATGAAAGCTTACTAACACAGCTACTACAAAACTGCGCCCTGTCCACAGGCAAGGCTCCAGTTTTTGAATATCACAAATGCTTCGTCTACCTGTTGGCAAGATGGCAGAAAATAATAATTGAAAACAGGTGGGCGGTTGTTGAATAGCTTCGAATTTGATCTGCTTGGCAAAAAACCGCAATAAGACAAAAGTGTGATCCCAAAGACCTGGCATTGCACACCTCAAGTTGCTTGATCCTCAGGATTCAGAATTCAAGGCTCAACGGCAGCAATGACAAGCAAACATGGCGCTTATGTGCTTCAGAAGCAAGAGATTGCGCTCTCAACGAGCGATTGGGGGATCGGTTTGGGCCTCTGTCTCTAGGGCCGAAAAGCAACGCAGGGGCGAGGGCGGTGAGCTTTGGTCCTAGGACCAGAGACGCCGCCAAATACAGCTCCGGTTCCCAAAGCCGCCCCGCAAGTTGGAGGATGGTCAGCGACTTGGAGAGCGGATGAAAGCCTTCCGCGGAGAGACGGGGAACCCAGAACAGCACAAGCGCAGGCTGTTCGAGTTTGGGAGAGGGAGGACGAGAAGCCAGCAGCCGGAGAACGAGATTGACAGCGAGGACCTGCAAGTAGCGTGGATTGCAAGGATTTCCGCGCGCCGAGCCATGGCCTGATATTGATGTAGCGCATGTTGCCAAAGCCCTGGCCTGCGGGTTACGTGAGGCGACAGCCTTAGAATCCCCAGTCAGGTCCATTTTTAGACACCAAGGGCAACTCACTGCACCTTCTGTGGGTAATCGGAGCACTTCCTACCCGCCATTGCAGTGACTAGAAGGGTTCAGAAGCATGAATCGAAAGCAATTTTGGACACACGTGTGGCTTGTCAGACTTGGGCTAAGGGCTCAACTCAGCGCCAGAAGAAGTGCAAGAAAGCTTTGCGGGCTGTTTGCAAGTTGTTCGCTTGGCTGTGCTGCGCTTGCTTGAATGGGGAGTACTCTGGATGGGATGCAAACGAAATGGTTGCAGGGGAGGCCTTGCAATGGTCAGCTACTTCTGAGCTTCGCTCCTTTGTCAGGTCGAGATGCCCGATTTCCAGGAGCTGATCAGGCGCCGGAAGGTCAAGCGCGACGGAGATGAGGTGTGCGCCGCCATGCCTTTGACACTGGATCCCAGGTTGCCCAGTTCCGACCAAAGTAGACGCCAAGCCCCCTTTTTTCAAAGGGAGGCTATCCAATCCCAATCACATTGATAAACGATGTAACAAGAAAAAGCGCCCAACGCAAGCATCCAAACTTCTTATGCTGGCTGGTTGAGAAATGTAGGCTACTTGCATCACATCGGGATTCCGGCCCCTGTCGAAGAAAAGGAGATCTGCACAGTCAAAGGTGTACCAGTGCTCAATGGCGCATTTGCCGTGTAGACGCCCAGCTGGGGGGGGCATCATTCTCCACCAAAAGCGGTCCTCTGAGATTGTTGGGGCTGCGCAGTGTCCATGTGGTCAGCAACGGCACACCGATGGTCTAACGCAGTCCTGCTGCTTCAGCTTCACAGGCAGCTGCGTTTTTCCGTGCAGGGCGCCGGCCCCCCCAATAGAATGGAGGCGTGATCACGGCGATAGCACATTCGCCAAGTAGATAGGCCAGAAGACGGTTCATGGCTAGGAGTGCTTAAACACAAGAACTTGTCTGACAGTGCATATTTGTCATCCCAAGCGGTAAACCAAAAACAACATCCACGCGACTTGGAATAACAACCCTGCAACATTTGCAAGGCCCCCGTGTTTTGAATGGCTTGGGCTTGGTTTTTGAACGCGGGTGCGTTCCCAGGCAGAAGGAAAAATAAAACTCCAAGCCATTCAGAAGCAAATTGGGAACCCAAGCCGCTTAAAGACTAGACTCGGTCCGTTGGCAAGCTGCCGGGCCGAGCAAAAAAGGACATTGGTGTTTACTGCGGGGTAGTTGGGCAGGCCACCTCCACACTACACCCTGTCCAGTTGCAAGTTGCCATTGCTTGTTTGGCTTTTGCTTCGACTATTCCCAGACACAGGCCTCTAGTTCTTTTAGCGGATTGGAAATTGAATCGAAGCTCCAGGCCTCTAGGCCCTTGAGTTTTGTTCCTGGCATGGAAACCGCAAGCAAAGTAAATGATGCCCATTTGTTTAAGCTCCAAGGTGCGAGGATCGCCTGTCGCAGGCTCGTCGGTGCAATGAACGAACTGTTTCCTGGTCAGGTTCCAGCCAACCAAAATGAAACCTGGTCACACGGCTGTTTGTCGCAACACAACACTTCACAAGGCTTTTGAGCAACCACGCTGTCAATCACCACCGTTTCCTGTTGACCAGTACGACGCCCAACTTTGGTGCTGGGCAGTTGGGGTAGTTACCTCTTTTCTCTTGTAAACAAAGCAGTGCGACTTGCGCAGCAAAAAGCAGCTCTCCTGTGCGAAGGGAGACATCGAAGCCCTTCAGCAAGGCTGCAGCCTCTCCAAAAAGGTTCAGTCTCCAACACATTCCAGCGAAACCCGTGACAGAGTAAGTAGCACGGTTCTGCCTGTGCCACGTTAGTCTCCAGCCTTCGCCCAAGCGCCGCTTGGCCTGAGGACAGAAATACTGGATAGCCGTCAGTGCATTCAGTCGAGAGGCCTCTGTGCTCCTCCTCAGCCTGCATGTGCTCTAGAAAGAAACGCTGCAGCACTAGTGTCATGAGCTGGCGCACGCTGATCGATCGAAATGATCTTACGGAGCCCACCGAATTTCCATGGAACGCTGGCACCGGCAGTTTCCCATTCCCAAGACACCCAGTAAAGGCGGGGTCGTTCGCAATACGAACTCCACGAAGCACACAGAAAGAAGGGAGGCACACCCAGAGTTTCCGATACGCTCGCGCAGCTCTCGTCTGAAATGCGTGACGCGTTTTCCATTGCGCTTGGCGTGTTACAACCTTGCTGCACTCTCTGATGATCCGCGGCCCTTCAAAGAAAAGCGCTGTCTTATCGTTGCAGGGGCCACCCTCGACCGCCGAAGGGGCAATGAGCGCAACAAGGACCACTGGCCGCAATAAGAACAAAGCCAAACTTGAAGCCAACGCTTGGAAAGACATGGTCGGGCGCCCGGGAAAGTCAAGCTTCCGGCACTCTCTGTTCGTCTCTGCAGTGGCAACCCCTACCACCTTTGCAGGAAGTTTCCTCCAGGGCTACCCTGACTGCAGAAACACAAAGACCCTTGACCAGGTGGCCGCTTCGCTGGCCGCAACTCTTCCAGGAGCTCTTCAGCAGCTGTCACCTGAGCACGGCCAGGGCAAGCGACCCCTCCTACGTTAGCTGTGCGCCGTGACAAATATATCCCTTAGGCGCTGTGAATGAGCTACAAACTGCATATTGTCTCTTCCCATTTGCGTTTACCGATGCTGCGAAAGCACTGAGTCTAATTTTTAGAATTTAAGAACAAGTATTGGCAATGCAAGGTTTAGATCAATTCTGATCGGCCATGTTCAGATTAGTAGTGGAAATCTGAGACCAAGCGCTGGAAATACTTAGTTTAGTATTGGCAGATCATCAAGTCTGGGCAAATTTGCCTAAGATTAAGCGTTTCAGGGGCTCATCCCCAGCTCCCCTCACCCCGCACAGCGGGGTTGGGGAGGGGGCTTCTCCGGAGGGTGGCGTCGGAGACAAGGTGCACATTTGCAATTTGTCACCCTCGTCCAAAACGCTTCAGTGGAACGTTCTGTTGCCGGAAAAAACTCCGGGCAAAAAACATGGGCTAACGTGACAAATCGGGCAACAAACCCGGGCAAGCAAATGGGGGCAAGCGTTAGGAAATCCAGTTTTTGTGGTCCCCAACAATGAAGTGTAATGTAACTTCTTTACACAAAAGGGAGACAGTCGCACAAGAAGCCCTGATTTTGTTTAAACTGAGTGTCTCGTGAGATTTAATGTCAAACTTGTTTGTGGGGTTTGGAATCTGACAATATGGCATGGCAATATTAGTTCTGAATTGGCAATACTAAACTATGCACTGGGAATCTAAGAGCAAGTCTGAAAATTTGCAATGCTAAAAAAGCAAGCGCTGGCAATCCGAGAGTGAGGTTTGGCAGTAATCTATGTAGAATTCGTACTATGAAATTAAGTACTGGGAATCAGAGACTACGCTAGGGCAATATTCAATGTAGAACTGGCAATGCTGAGAGTACGTCTTGGCAGTACTAAAGTAAGTACTGTGCATCTGAGAGTAAGGCTTGGGAAAGAAAGGCCTGGCCGGCTAGCCTAGCCCCGCTTCCCGGCACCAATTCTATTTTTGCCGGGGGGCTAACCATTTCGTCTCGCGGGCCCCCTTGTCGGTAACTTTTCTGAGGGTTAGCGCCCTAATTTTGTTTTTGGACAAAAGGCTAGCCCCGCCTTGTTAGGGTCATGGGGGTCCTAACCCTCAAGGGGACATTTGGCTTCTTCTTGGTTTTGGCTCGATGCTTCCAGCGTTTGCCTATGCCACGCGAAACTGTGGACTAGTCATATTTGCGAAAGTTGACCTTGCCGTTTAAGGAGGACCCTAAAAAAATCAACACAGGGATGCCTTAATAGAACACAACTTCTTGTTGATTGCAGCCACTAGCCGACGCTCAGGGCACATAGTTCGCAGCGCTGGCTGTTGCACTGCAAATGTACATAGCGGCCGGTTTGACACTAGCGCCGGGAAATTCTGTCTCGCAGTTTGGCGCGGCTTGACACACTTTTGCAAGGAATGGCTCGGATTCGGAAGGCGAGAAGCAAGGAGAAGGCAATTGTCGACCCCAACACGTTCTGACACGGTTCTCACAAACCTACCCCCCTTGCAAACCATCATGGAACACGGGCGGCTCTGGAGAAGGTTGACGAAAAAGGGACCTTGGACAGAACCGTGTCAAACCGTGTCAAAGGCAGATGCGTCCGGCAGAAGGTCGGAAGGTTGGGCTTCCCCGCGCTTCTCAAGTTGAGCTTCTCCTTCCTACACCGATCCGCGCCTTGGCAACAGCGTGTCAAACCGGCCACCGGACCTTATTTACAGGAAAACCTGTGTCAAACCGTGTCGGGGAGGGTCAAACAACTCGAGTTTCGTGAGTCTTGTTTCGCCTCGCCTTTTTAATTGCCCTTTCGCCTTGCGGTGCCTTTTTGCCAGGCAGTTCAAAGTCCAAGCTGGCCAACAACTACTTGTTCATTGGTAAGTTCAGCCGATTGAGAACAAACAGTTTTCGGCAAGCCACCACAGAATAAGCAAACCAAGAAAATTTAGAAACTAGGGCTACGCCAACGGGGAAGGTGTACTTTGAAGCGGGCTGGGCTTTGGAGTTTTGCTTTCGCCCGGGGTGAGCCCTGGTAGGAACCAATAGCATCCTGGATGTGCAGGTTGGCCCCCACAGAAGAAGTCTTCGAGTTGCCCGGAATTTCAAGAGTATGGTTTGCTTAGCGTCCTCCCCAGGCAATAATCTGAAACAGCCGGCACGTTTCCACTTGACAGGCTCTCGTTTTTCTGCGCGTGTTGAGCCTCTGTTGTGTGAGTGTTTTTTTTGCGTAGACGCTAGTTGCTTTTTTGCTCGGGTGCTGTTCTGCACGCGTGTGTTGGTTTTGTTTGTTTGACGGTCTGGTATGACTGTTTTCATGTTTAATGGTTTGCGCGTCCGTTTGTTTCTTTATCGTTTGTTCGGTTGCGGGTGTCTGGTTGGTCGCTTCCTTGGTCTGGTTGTTTTCTCGTTCGCTTGAAGTTACTTTGTGAAAGTGTTGTCTTGAATTAGGGTATCTTTGTCAATGCTCGGGCTGGAAGCGACCCCCTTTATGGCAAGGCTCCTACGCGCGCAAGGCTTTGACATTTGCTTTTGGACAACGAACCTACGCAGCTTCAGGCCGACAGAAGCAGTCACATCAGTAATTCCGACTCAATAGCGAATGTGTCAAAAACGCAAGGTAAAGTTAGTGCCTTGAGTCAGCCAACCCTGACCTTCATTGCAAACATCAAGAGGGACACCGATCAGATATCAATGGAAGTCCATTGCCATTATCGATGACAGACTCTTTGTGGCAGAGTGCGTCCTTGACTTACTGGGTTTCCTTTTAAAGCTGCAACTTTGGAACGTGCAAAAGGAGGTCCGCAGACATTGGGGTTGAACAGCACAGTCGAGGGCTCCTGCGAGAGACTCGCAGGGCCTTTTTCGCGAATCCGCGCGGTGCCCAAATTCGGTCTTATTCTCTTCTTGGCTAGGGCTGTGACAGAGTTGACTCGCAGAAGTTTAGCCTACAAACAAAAGTCGCGCCATGTCTGCTCCGGCAGCTATGGCAGAGTTGACCCGAGGCTGTGCTTTGCGCAGAGCAACGCATCGCTGCAAAGACATCTTGTTTTGCAAGCCGGCAAGCGAATTTCGTGGAGCTAGCAAGGTTAACAGGAACCCTAATCCGAAAAGCGGCCTTGCCTGCCAGGTTCTGTAACAAGCTTGGAAGAACGGAAAGCGGCGACCTAGCAACCAACCGTACGCCAACTACATCCGTGAAGCGAGCAAGCAAAGACCTACGCAAAGGCCCCTAGCCAGAGGGGTCTTCAGGGAGAGCTTTCCTGGTAGGGGGTTTGCGCTGGACCGGGTTGCGTCATCTTTCTTACACTATGGCTGCAGGCTGCTGGCAGCTCAAGCGTGTCAAACTCCAACCGTCCATTGTTCATGGCCATATAGCTAACCGGCCAGTAAATAGCATCTGGCTAGGCCGTCTTGAGATATATGCGTACGAGACTTGATAGGCGTGATGATCGCTTTGATTATGATGATGTTGATGATGATGTTTGCCAGCATGGTAAGGAGAGCGCTACCGTGCTTACGCGCGCCCTCGACGCAAAGTCGGCAGTCTGGCTCCTGCAAAAGACGCAGATCGTTGGGACCACTGTGGCTCATTATCATCGTAAGCAAGATTACGAAGACCATGATAGTTCTCATTATCATGATGGCGAACATCATTAGCATCAGAGTGATCATCATCCCTCTCAAGTCTTTACACGTTGGAAAATTCATGCGACGTTCTCTTTATCTTCCCGCGAGTTTTCCTTACATAGGGTGTAAGACTGGCGTTAGACACTGCTTGTAATGCAACGGATGCTACGATAATACTCGTGATGACACGGAAGATGACGGTCATCATCACGCCTGCCCAAGCATGATCGCGCAATGTTGATGATGATGTCACACACGCAGGCCCTTTTTTCCTCTTTCGCGCCGAGTTGGCGATCAGGGCGTGTCGCCTTAATCAAGATTAGTATCATCGTAGCATCTCCTGATGTTTGACATGACTTCTCAATTGTTTATACGACTTGAGAGGGCATCCGTATGTTGTAGCAGAACTTTGGGGTTGCGGGCGTTTGAAGGTCGAAACCTAGAGTTCCATCAATTTGAATGAAAAATGGGGTGGTCGGTGCTCTTAGAGTTTCCAGTGCTCTCACTGTTTTGTTGGGGGCGTGTTTTTGGTGTTTTGTTGGGGGTATCAAAATGCGTGTGCTTGAGAGACTAGGCGCCGCGTTGAATAGAAAGGCGTAAGACTTCTTCGGCTTCTCGGCTCGAGCTACAAGTATGCTGGGTCAAGTTTCTGTAAATCTGTGCAGGGGTGTGTAGCAAGTTTGGACTGGCATGAGGGTGGCATTTGTTGGGTGCAAACACATAGTCTAGTGATATCCTTCTGTTGTATTGCTTAAGCAGTAGACCTGCGACACACGTGCCTTGGAGCCCGAGGTTTTGGACTTGGAAAGTTTGGCTTGGAAAGTTTGGCTTGGAAAGTTTGACCAGTTTCAGCTGCCGGGCATTTTCTTGCTGCACACAGCTGACGGACAGGATCAAAGCCAGGACGCGCGTGCTTCTTTTCGGGTTAATTTCTTGCAGTCCACTGTTTTTCCATTGTGCGGCTTTTTGGTAGAGTGATGTTGCGGGGTTCGGTTCTTCAGCTTGTCACTTCTGGAATTATCATTTGTTGAATTTCTTCGGTAGGGCACTAATGCGGCTCGCTTTCAATGGGGCCGGCTTTCAGATGTATTTGTAACAGGGGTTGTTTTTCTGGAAAGGGTTTGTTGGCCTGCATTGTCGGTGTCTTGATGTTGACACGCATGTTGTTTTTTAAAAGGCATACCTTTGGCCAGGGCGAGCCGGTCGATTTGCGTACCTTTTTTTTTCGTGCCTGTTGCTGGCCTGCCATGTCGAACTGCTGATTTTCGTACCTGTGATTTCTTTAAGGGCCTGTCACTGGCCTGCCGCTGACTTTCGTCCAGACATGCTGGACACTGGGCGGGACACGCGGGACATCGAGCCGGACACGCGGGACATTGAGCGGGACGTGTGGGACATCGAGCGGGACACGCGAGCGGGACATGCGGGGCACTAAGCGGGGGACTTGCGGGACACCGACATTAGGCGAGAGACACAGACAATGATTGTGTGGAGGATCACGCGCAACTGTTTGCAGAAACACGGCGGGGGCTTTGCTCAGGCGACGCAATGCGTCATACTTTTTGATTAAGATCAAAGCAGTGGGTGATGATTTTGTGTTTTCTTGCATGAGGCTTCGACGCACCAACCGTGGGCGCGTCGCCTGCAGGTTGATAATGTAAAAGATCTAAGTGTGGCCTGCGTTGTTCCGCAAGCTATCCAAGCAGTTGTTTAAACTTTTCACATTACACACAGCGCAGCACAATGGTAGCGGATGTTATAGGGCGTTACGCGCACCGCGCGTCGCGTGATGCGTAAAGCATGAGAATGTAAAAGATCAGATCTAGCTGTAGCCTGTGTCGTTCCCAAACCCAACTAATCAATAGTTTAAAGCATAACACACAGCACAGGGCAATGATACTGGATATTATAGGGCGCGCCGCGCAACGCTCCCAAGGTTGATAATGTAAAAGATCTAGCTGTAGCGTGTGGCGCTCCTTAACCTAACCAATCAATAGTTTGAAAATGTTACACACACGCAGTACAGCACCATGTTAGTGGATAGCCACGCGCCGTAATCTTCAGCATCATTCGGTTGTGGTGTGCGTAAGTGCCGTAATGTTTTCAATGGCCAAGCAGGAGAATCATTTTTGCTTTGACTTGTTACAGTGGCTATGTTGACGATGCCGCCTTTGCTTTCAGCGCTACTGTGGCCTAGAACACGGGCAGCTCAAACTTGTGTGGGGAAAGTGTTAGTGAGTACCCGGGTCTCCTCGAAATTTGCTGGCTGTTTGGGAACACGTAATTGTGAAACAAAGTCGGACAGTGTTAGTTTCCCTGCACCTTTTTTTCACCAAGTCTAGGCACCTTCTCACAGAAAAAGTCTAGTCTCGAAAAATATGTTGTGTCTTGTGCTTGTGCATCATCGTGAAAAAGATTCCATTCTGATCCTTTCATGCCAAAATGTCGCGCGATGTGTCATCTCTACTCGCAGAACGCCTGTGGTTCCTCCAAAGCAACGACACAGGCTGCGCAAACACATAACGATGCGGCTTCAACAACTGTCCTTAAAAACGCGTGTTGTGCGCAGCAAGATTAACACACGTGCCATCTCTTTCTACGTCAGCCCAACGTGCAAAAATGGAAAGCTTCAAAAAAACTCACCAAAGAACAAAATGTAGACTCTCCAAAAAATGATTGTCTACATGAGAACACAGCGGAAAACACAATTTGTTCTGCAAGGGCCACGGGGCCCAAGATTTTTTGCCAAATAGCAAACTGGCTAAGAAGTTCGATAACGCCATCAAAAACCAGGTGGGTTGGTGGGGGTTGCATCACACTGGCTGTAGATTGATACATCATAGGCATCCGTCTTGGGACCACTCTGGCTCATCATCTTCATCATTGCATCTTCATCATTGCGCAGTGCTATTTGGACAGGCTTGATGATGATCGTCATCTTCTGTGTCACCACAAGTATCAGCAGAGCGCCCGTAGCAGTGCAAGCAGTGTCTAGCGCCAGCCTGACACCCTTTATAAACAAAACTTACGGGAAGAAAGATTGACGATGATGATGGGGACGATGAAGAGAACGTTACAAACGTTGTGTAAAAGACTTGAGAGGGCTGATGATCACTCTGATGATGATGTTCGCCATTGTTATAATGAGAACTATCTCGGTCATGGTAATCTTGCTTACGATGATGCTGAGCCAGTCTTTCGCGGGATGCATAATGCCGACTTTGCGTCGCGGGGTTTCGCATTGAGCACGGTCATGCGACTACGGTAGTTCTTACTATCACAATGGCGAACATCATCATCACCATCATCAGAGGGATCATCAGCCCTCGCAAGTCTTTTGCACAATTGGCAGCATGTCAGATACCAGGAGATGCTATGATGGTATGATGATATGATGATGGTGATGAGTCACAGTGGTCATCATCATTGCGTGATGGTTCCGCCAGGCCTGATGATGGTCGTCATTATCCTTGCCATCGCAACTATCATCGTAGCAACTAGCATTGCAAGCAGTGTTTACCGAGGCAGCAATGATGAGGGGAGCGAAGGAGGCGTTGCCGCGCGCCTTGTGCTTTCCCTGCAAAAGATGTGAGTCAAATGGGATCCGCTTTGGAGATGCTATGCCGCATCACCGCCGTCCGTGTGGCAGGTGCCACGCGGAGGCCCATCGCATACCTGTAGGTCAGGGCTGGAAACCAAACCTAGTTGCTTCTGAACAGCAGCAAGGTTGGTGGCGTTGGGCGGCAGGCCTTAATTAGCGATTATGGTTAAACGATGATATTGATTGCGATGGTGATGATGAGAACTATCGTCGTAGCACCCTTTGCATCCCCAGTGGCGGCGATGACAAGTATCAGCGTAGCATCGTCTGCGCTCCGAGCGATGTCTAACGTCACACTTGGAATGCGTGCGCAAGAAAGAAACAGCTATGACTATGATGATGACGATGATGGTAATGATGATGAGAATGGTGATAACGCTTGCGATGGTGCTGATGATAGCTATCATCGCCACACCCTCTGCATCCCGTTTGGCGCTGGTGATCAGCTTCATCGTAGCGTTCTCTGCATCTACAGGGATGTCTAACGTCACATGTGAAATGTTTATAGGAAAGTAAGAAAGAGACAATGATGACTAACTATGATCATGATGAGGACGGGTGTGCCGTAGTGCCCCGTAGTGCTTGCAAGGATGTTGATGATAACTATCAGTGTAGCATCCTCGAGAATGGTTTTGATGATGCTGATTGCTACCAACGTCACACTTGAAATGTGACCAAAGGAAGTTCAACAAGAAACTTCCGTAGTACTGGAACTAAATGAGCTAGCTGCTTCCCGACATATGGCCATGACAGATAGCTTGACGCATAGATAGCTTTCCAAAATATGGCTTTGACAGATAGATAGCTTTGACACATATAACTAGCTTGACGACAGATAGATAGCTTTGACACATATAGCTAGCTTGACAGACAGATAGCTTTAAGATGCATGGATGTGTGCGAAAAAAGCTACGATAAATGCTGAAATCAGGAGAGCCGGGTGATGGCCAGATGCAGAAAACGTTGGCGCTGTGCGTGAATTGGAGTTCCGGACAGTGCGCTCGGTCGCGACCTGTACGCAGGCGGTCTCGGAACGGTCCCGGAACGGTCCCGGAACGGGTTTGGAGATGTGACCATTGGCACGGCCGCGCGCAGGTTTCGCAAGGATTGAATTGCGTGGCAGGCGCAGCACATTCGCAAGGTGAGGTGTAGATTCGTGGCAGGCGCAGCACTTTCGCAAGGTCGAGTACAGGTTTCGTGGCAGGCGCAGCACTCGAGCTGGGGGATAGCAAGATGCAGAAACGTTGGCGCTGTGCGTGAATTGGAGTTCCGGACAGTGCGGAAACCACGTGTGCGGAGGCGGTCTCGGAACGGTCCCGGAACGGGTTCGGAGATCGTGCCAGGCGCAGCAGTTTCGCAAGTTCAATTACAGATTTCATGGCAGGCGCAGTTTTTTCGCAAGGGCAAGTATAGATGTCGTGGCAGGCGCAGCACTTTCGCAAGGTCAAGTACAGATTTCGTGTCAGGCGCAGCACTTTCGCAAGGTCAAGTATAGATGTCGTGGCCAGCAGTATCACAGAGATCGGCGACAACAGCTGCAGCTGCAGCCCGACGGCCAGCGGGATGGGCTCATTGATCAGGGGGGCGAGTTCGTCACGTACTTGGCCGGAACTCATCCAAACTTCTCTGCGCTGCAAGCGAGCAGAGCAGGACACGCGCGACCTGCACGAATCGCCCCAGCGGCTGCTGGAGCGCGCAAGGGCGGGGGACTCCAAAGCATGAGCGCAGCGCTGCGCGTGCCGTTTCGGGCCGCGTAGTTGCTGCGCTCGCAAGCCAGCCAAACAAGCCTGCCGCCGCGTTCGCGTGCCGCGTCGGGCCGCGGGCAGCTGCGCCAGCAAGCAGTGACAACCGAGCGCTTGGCTTCGCAGGAATGCGTGGCGCGCACGAAAGCCACAGCCGACGACAGGTGGCAAACAGAGCCAGGCAGACGCGAGCTGGAGCGCACAGGTGTGTGCGAGCGGTGCTGGGACACCACAGGGCGCGGCGTGTCGGACACAGCAGCTCAGCGGCAGTGCAATCGTCTGAGCATCAGTGGCGTGGAGACGTGCAGGCAGTGGTTCATGTTCAGCAAAGTTCGCGAAGTCGCACGCGTGTCTTCAGAGCACGGACGACTTGCGCGGGAAGTCATCTTGGGCCGCAGGCAGCTGCCACCTGCGGCGTGATGTCACGCAGGCGCAGTCGTCGCTTGGCGCTTCGGCCGGCGACGCGCGCGACGTGTCAACACAGATGTTGGCACCCACGGGCGCGCTTGGCGCTTCGGCCAGCGCGCCTGCGAACGTGCGGAGCAGAGGGTCCGGACTAGAAAAGATGGGGCCGCTTTGGCGAGGCTTGTTGTAAGACTTGTTCCTTTTTGCCACATGGTGTCACAGTCACGGGGCTCTGAAGCCGCCGGGGGGGGGGAGGAAGCTGTTGCCAGGTAGCTGTCTTGCGATTGTGGTCCGACATGGCTGGCTTGCCAGGTATAGAGTTAGAGAGAGAGAGAGCATAAATAGACAGACGCACAGAACTCTGGAAAGCTGGTTGTCCAACTTGGGGGGTTCGCTGCACTCCGATCGGCTCCAAATCATAGTCACTGTCGTGTCTTGAGCAGGTTCTACACATACACACACACACATACACGCGCAGCAAGCACACGCACACACGCATGCACACGCATGCATTTTCAAGTACAATTGCTTTCGGTAGTTGCAGCGCGGCTTGGCGTTTCGGTCCGTGCGACTGCGGGCGCCACGGACCCGCGGCTTGACACTTCGGTCGCCCGTGTGATTGCGGGCGCCATGGACTCCGTGGGCCAGCGGCGGCCAGCGGCCCATGGTTGTCAGGCCGTCCGAGCTGACGCAGCCTGGACGGCTAGACGGCGCTAAGCGACTGCTCGGACACCTCGTGGAAGTAGAACACGTGCCCAACGCCCGCTTCGGGTGCTACCTCGTCTGCGGCCAGACGGCTCGCGACGTCATCGCCATCGAGACGCGGCGTGAGCTGGCCGAACTCGCTGCCTCTCTTTTGAAGGCTTCGTGCGTGGCCAGCCTCACGCAGATCACGCTGAGCAGGCGGCAGCCAGTGCGACCTCTTTGTCCGCTTTGACAAAGGCGCCGGAGTCGAAGAGGAGAACGCGCCGCCGCTGGAGCTGCCGGCCGGCATGCCTTGCACGCCCTTGCACCAAGCCGCTTGCTGGAAAGATGGCCTTGTCAATGTTCGCGCAGAGGTCACGGGCGGGTTCTCCCGCGCGGCAGACGACAAAGATCGCTTCTTCAAGTTCACTCTGCGCCAACCCGGCAAAGCCGGCGAGTTCCCCGAGGCGGAAGTGCTCGCGTGGGGTGAGCTAGCGACAGCGGCAGAACAGGCGCCGCGACCGGCCATGATGGAGCTCCGCAATCTGGCGGTGACCAAGCACGCAAAGAACGGCTTCACCTTGAAGTGGCTCAAGCAGACCGCAACATAGCTGGCCGCGAGCGTTGCAACGCACTATCCCTGCACGCTGGCGGCGCTGCCACGCGAGACTACGGCGCCGGACCGGCGACTTTGGTCTCGCTGGCAGCGCTCGGCGCGTTTTTGCCGAGGACGTGTGGGAGGCGCCGTTCTGCACGCTGGCTCACCTGCAGGCCTTGTCCCGGGCGCCGGAAGACTCTTGGCACCACACGGGCTGCGCCACCTGCTTTCGCAAGACTTGCGACAAACACAACGAAGCTGGCGTCCAGCCGTGCTACAGTCTGGAGGCTACTGTGTGGGATCGCACGGCCACGCTGGACACGAGAATCTTTACTAAGTGCGTCGACAAAATGCGTGCTGCCTTGGCGTTTCGGCGGGCGACGCGGGGAATGCGGAGCACGAGATCCGAACCCACAAGTGGGCTGCCCGCTTGGTCGTGGCGCACGACGAAGCGTACTCTGGACCGACTGGCCCTCGCGCCGCGCGCAACACCTTGCAAGTGGCGCATGTTCGCGAGGCTCCGCTTACCTACTCGGGCTCGGCTAAGCCACTCCTGTGCTTGCGCACGGCCGCTTCACTCCCGGGCTGCCCATGCATCTGCTTGTCAGACGCGAACTTGGATGATGCAGGGCAAATTACGGCAGGTCAGGATCTGCCAGTCCAGCGCCGGCTAAAGATCCTGCGCAGGAGCGCAATGATCAAGCGCGGAGTGCGAATCATCTTCGAGTGTGCAGACGCCACGCAGCCAGACATCCGCGCGGACCTCATGTGGGTGGTCAGCGTCAGAGACAGCTTGGCCATCGCACGACAGCGGCCTGGCATGCTGTTGCGGGTGGTTGCAAAGCCTCATGTTCTGTTCGACACGGACGGCGAGCCTTCCTTGCGTCACTGGCAGGTGATCTTGCAGTTTCCGGCTGTGGACGGAGATATCGAGTTGCCCGCCGTCGGGCGTGGCAGCTTTCCTTGGACCCCCAGCCTTGAGTTCAAGCGCCTGCAGGAAGACGCCATGGCAATGACTCCGTTGACTAAGGTTGCCAGAGTAAAAGAGGCTTTGACCTCGCCCGGCTTTCGTGCTTTGTGTCGGCGCGTGCCGAGTTGGGACTGCTGCACCGCTGAAGCAGACGAAGAGAACAGACTAGCTGGTGCGCTTGACACGCGTTCCAGCCCAGACTACAGCACGGCTTGAGCAGACGCAAAGAAAAGGCGCTCTCGGGGTGAGGAGAGTTGAACTTGAAGCGCTCCTTGGGAGCTTTGGAAAGGGAAGCTGAAAGCAGCACACAAAACCAAAAGAGAGAAAGACAGAGAGAACAAAGAGAACAGAGAGAAGAGAGAGAGAGAGAGAGAGAGAGAGACAGAGAGAGAGAGAGAGAGAGAGACAGAGAGAGAGAGAGAGAGACAGGGAGAGAGAAAGAGAGAGAGAGAAGGAAAGAAGGAAAGAAAGAAAAGAAAAGAAAGAAAAGAAAAGAAAGAAAGAAAGAAAGAAAGAAAGAAAGAAAGAAAGACGGAGAGAGAGAGAGAGAGAGAGAGAGCGAGACTGCTTTGAAACTTCCGCCCCCCAGCTCTGCCGGACCTTACTCGTCTAAAAGAGACAACGAAGACTAGGGTCATGATGATGATGATGACGAGACTCCTTTTAATGATTGCGAAGATGGTGATGATGATGATGATGATGGTGACAACTATCATCGTAGCATCTTCCAATGTGCGCTCAGTCCGGGGAAAAGACGATTCAAGACGCCTTCGAGGCGTCGAGGTGCCGGGGCGGAAGACGCCAGGACGCGAGATTGCTTTTCAGGGCGTTGGGGCGCCGAGGAAAACGCAAGACGCGATTGTTTCGAGGCGTCGAGGTGCCAGGGCGTTGGGGAAGACGCAAAGACGCGAGATTATTCGGCGCCGGGGCTCAGACGCGAAGACGTGAGATTGTTTGGAGGGGGACTCAGGTTGCTGGCTGAGTCCGGCTAAGCGTGCGAGAACGCTTGTGCCTGACCGTCTATACTGCCCAATGTCCTTCGTCAAAGAGCCCAAGCTGCCACAGTTACTGTACAGCGCGGCAGGCAGATCAGCGGTCTGTAGGAGGACTGCAGGGCCCGAGCCCTACCAGCCTGCGTTCCACAGAGCAAGTGCCAGCAACGGCTGCGTTCAGCCGCAGCTAGGCCAGGAGGCTCCGAGCCCCAAGTTAATTTCCTTAGCTTTTTGAGCTAAGATGTCCTCGATGAAAACTCGGCCGAACTCGCGCGGGAAACTGGAAAGGCCGTTACTAGTCCGTGAAAAGCAGTGAAAACTCGTGAAATTTCACGCTCTGAGTTATCTTGTCTTCACGACACCAGAAACCTCCTTAGCTCACACGGCCCAAGTAACTCAATCGGAGCCTCTCGGGGTGGTGCCAGCCTGCGTTCCACAGAGCAAGCGCCAGCAACAGCTGCGTTCAGCCGCATCTATGTGGCTACCAGCCTGCGCTAGTCACGGCTGCGTTCAGCCGCATCTATGTGGGACGAGGGGGCGGCGACGGAGGAGACGGGGAACGAGGAGCGACGAAAGGCAAGGGGCAGCAGCCATGAGCAGCATTAGGATTCGGCCGGACGCAGCCGGATTGAGACTCAGCCGGATCCAGCGGTTCCGTTTTGGACTGTTTGCGTTGGTTGGGTAGGCGGCTTCAATGTCTCAAGCCGAACCAAAGTTGGCGGCCGAGGCATCCAAATTCTAAAAAAGACGAGCGACCCTTCTAAAAGAATGGCACTGCGCCCCGGCTCAAGTCAAGGCGACTTGTCGGTCCGCATCAAGGACATGCGCAACTCTGCAGTCCACATTTGACTGGGAGCAGCTGGATACATTTGGATAGGTTTAATTTGCTTGGCTGCTTCCAGTGAATTATATGGAAACCACCACTAGACCAACTAAAACAAGTAGCAGATTAAGGATTTGTACCTTTTTGGGTTGGTTTTGAAAGAACACCGAAATGAAAGCCGTTTTTCTTTGCGGGGTCCAAGCTTAAAGACAAGCCCCTGATATCAAAAAGCAGCCGGCCTCTTCGTTCCGATTTGATTCGATTCTCCGCGCCCGCGGGTAGTTCGATGAGGTTGAGCTCGTGAAACCAAGCCTTTGGGTGGTTACCGGAAAATCGGGTCTGTTGCGCCGTTTGACCCAAAGGGAAGCAACAGAAAATCTCGGCTCTTCACGCCGCCCGGCGCCCCGCCCCAACACCTGGACAGAAACCAAAGGAGAGCACCGCTGGCCATGACTGGAGCTGCGTACCAAAAAGGGGGGACCTACAGGTTGAAAGGTCGATTCGCTTTGGGGCGGCAACTGGGTTTATGTAGGCCTTCTGATTCATTTGGGCATGTCAAACTAAGGAACTCACGTTGCTTGGCTCGCTTGCAAACTTGAGCTCCTTTAGAGTGTGGGGTTTGGAGCCCGCGCAAGAAGACGATGAGTGAACAGTAGACCGTGACCCTCCAACAGCAAGAGATTTCTTTGCGCTTTTTTCTGCTCATCGTTCCCATGAATCCGGCTTAATCCGCCTGAATTCGACGGGTTCCGGAGCTTTGAATCCGGAACCTGACCCTCTGTAACGCGCAAGGTCTCTCTTCAAAGAGCCCAAGCTGCCAAGGGTCCGAGCGTTGCTAGACAGCGCAGCAGGCAGATCAGCAGCCTGTTGGATAACTGCAGGGCCGAAAAACTGCCAGCGAAATTCTTTGCAATTGGGGCAGCCGCGTTCGGCCACATCTATGTGGGACACATGGTCCTACCAGCCTGCGCTTCACAGGCAAGCGCCAGCAACGTGTGCGTTCAGCCGCATCCATGTGGATCATGGTCCTTGACGGAGGTGAACAAGGAGGGACGAGGGGCGACGGGCGCGGGCGACAAGCAGCGACGGGAGCAATGGGGCGCGGGTGGCAGCGCGCAGCGCCGCGCGCAAGTGGAGCGGAGGCGAGGGGTGGGGGCGACAAGCAGCGAACTCTGTGAAGGTCTTCACGAAGGGGAGAGTGGGCAGGGCAAGGATTTGTCTGGCAAAAGAGGTCTGTGGATTCAAATATCAGCAAGGTTTAGCCGGAGATGCAGCCGATTTGCCCAGCACTCAAATTGGGCAGGCCGCTTCAATGCCGAGTTTTGATTGTGACTCACATGGGTTCAAGTTCAAGTCTCAAGCCGAAGTTGGCGTTATCAAAAACCGCTGGCCTTTTCACAGTTAGGCTGAGCTCGTGAAGCCAAGCTTTTGGGTGGTTACTGGAAAATCGGGCCTGTGACGCTGAAGGGTTAGCTTAACCCATAGCAAGCGGGAAACCACAAGGTCTACTGTTCACTCATCGTCTTCTTGTTGCGGCTCTTGCTCCCCAAGCTAAACAACTTTAACTCCTCGCCTCTTCGTGTCTGAGCCCCCGTCCAAACAATCTCGACTCTTCGCGTCTTCCCCGCTGGGGCACCTTGAAGCAATCTCGCATCTTCGCGTTTTCCCCAACGCCCCAACACCTCGACGCTTCGGACGGGGCCCAGAAACCAAAGATCACTGGGTCCCAAAAAGGGGGAACCCACAGGTTGAAACGGGCAATGAGTTTTCATATTCGTTTGGACACGGCGCTTTCATCGTTCCGGGCCTGAGTCCGGCTGGGCTTCATCCGCTTGAGTCCCGCCTGAAAGCCGCTGAATTCGCCGAATCAGGCTCATCCGGAGTTTGGCTTAATTAACAATTAAGCGCGGGACCTTCTTTATCAGCCCAAGCTGCCAAGGTTCCGCGCGCGCGGCTCTTTCCCAGTTGCTAGACAACGCTGCAGGCAGATTAGCAACGTGTAGGAGAACTGCAGCATTGGCGGCAGTGACAGTGAAATTGGGCTGTCAATGCTTGTGAAGCAAAGCAGCTCCCTCAAGCTGCGCCCGCTTTCCACAGAGCAAGCGCAAGCAATGGCTGCCTTCAGCCGCATCTATGTGGGACACATAGTCCTTGACAGGCGAGCTGGCAGCTGGATGCTTCAGCCGGAAATTGAGCCAGATTTCGCAGCCGGACTCAGCGGACAGCCAGATTCGGCCGGAATCAGCCGACTCAAGCCAGGTGCATCTTGAAAGTAAGTCACGTTTAGAAGCAGGTCGGTCTGGACAGCCGGGCAAACTAAACATGTATCAAGCTGCTCCCAGTCAAATGTGGATTGCAGAGTTGCGCATGTCCCTGATGCGGACCGACAATTCGCCTTGACTTGAGCTGGGGCGCAACTGGTTTCAGGTGGGCGGCTCATCTTGAGCTAGAATTCAAATTTTAGGCGGGTTACGAAGAAACACCGAAGGGAAAGCCGCTATTTTCGGGAACCCAACCTTCAAGACGAGCCCCTGTGTCAAAAAGCAGCCGGCCTCTTCCGTTCCGACTCGTCTTGATTCTCCACACTCGCGGATGGTTTAATGAGCTCGTGAAACCAAGCCGTTGGAATGATTACTGAAAAATCGCATCTGCGACACCAGAAAATTGGTTTAACCCAAAGGGAAGCAATGGCGAACCACTCGTGTTTGGTGCACCATGTTAAACATGCCCAAATGAACTCAGCTGCCCATTGAAAATGGATCCAACCGTTCAACCTTTCGACCTTCCAGTCATGGCCAGAGGTGGTCTCCTTTGGTGTCTGGGGCGTCGTGGAAGACGCGAGGGCGCCAGATTGTTTGGAGGCGTCGAGGAGTCGGGGCGTCGGGGTGTCGGGGAGTGAAGGGGAGACGCGAAGATGCGAAGACGCCAAATGCCAAGAATTACCGAGGTGTCGAGGCGTCAAGGCGTCGGCTCGATCAGCTCAGGCAGACACTCGCATCCTCTGCGCCCAATGCGATATCTACAGTCCCACTCGAAATGCAAGTAAAAGAAAGAGACAATGATAACTATGAGAGGATGAGAACGATGATAAAGATTGCATTGGTGGCTTGAACGATGATAAGTTTCAATGCTCCAGCCTACGCATCGCCGGCGGCGCCGATGATGAGTAGCATCGCAGCACCCTCTGCGTCTCCTGAGATATCAATCGTCGCAATTGAAATGTACCGGGGAAAGACAATGAGATGGTGATGGGAAAGAGAGAAGGATGACAATGATGATGAACATGGTATGCCTTAGCATGTTGATGGCCATGGTGATGATGGTGGTATCTATCACCATCGCATTGTGTCACCGTAGCGCCATCTGCATTCCCTCCGACGTCTGGCGTCACACTTGATCTACATGTAAGAAAGCAAGAAGCCGACAACCGTGACGATGATGATGACGATGATGCTGATGATAACGAGAATTAAGATAACTGTGGCACGCACGTTGGGACACCTGCCATCGTAGAATCCTGTGCATCCCCAGCGGCGGACACTATTATCGTAGCGTCCTCTGTACCCCCAGCGATGTCTAACGTCACACTTGAAATGTACATAAAGAAGAGACAGCGATCGCTATGATGACCATAATGAGGAGACTCATTCTACTGATCATGGTTATGATGCTAGCTATCATCGTAGCATCCTCTGCAGCCCCACTGGCGCCGATGGGAGCTAGCATAGTAGCATCCTCTGCATCCCCAGCGATTTCCAACATCGCACTCGGATCTTGTAGACACGAGAAGAAAGGTGACAACTATGACAGTGATGATAACGCTGATGACTCTCATCAAAGCTGTTTGCAGGGGCGCCTGACGTCACAACGATTGTTGCTTCAAGACTGCCTGCGAAGCGGAATCATGACACAATTCGCCAGGCTTGAGGGGTGTGGTCGGATGGTGAATTCTTTCGAGCTCGTCTTTTTCCAGGTGTGCCAGGAGCCTCCGGAAGAGCAGCCAGCGAATCTGGCGCAGGAGCTTGCGGGCAAACCCAGCTTGCCGCAGGGTTTCATGTTCACCGGGCCACTCGCGTTGAATTCGTCGCCTTCTGGCCTGTTGAGGGAGAAACATCGTTGGGGTTCTGTGGACTTGGAGATGGAGATTGGGAGCCCTGAGATCTAATATTCAACCGCTAAAAGCAAGATAATACACAAAGAGAAGGAAAATCTGAGGGTCAATGATATCATTATTTTCATACCAGCAGTTATCGATCAACAGCTCACCGCTGAGACTACCGGGTGTCCAAGAACCACGGAAACCTTCCCCAAAAGGTCTTCCAAAACGCAAAGCCCTCCGCGAACACAGATTCGAGGACAGGTAAGCGAAACCAGCCGCGTTCAGTCTTCATTCGCCCGTCGCAGGACCCGGCGGAAGAGCTCCGCAGGGCGGTGGCTATCCTGGAGAAACTTCTTCGCCGCATGAGGCGCATTTTTTGGTGCAAACTGGTGGCATTGGTTTTCACGTTTCCGTGGGGTCGGTGCCGGTCTGGGCTTCAATTTTAATTTTTGGTTTGACTGTGCTCATGCGACGTTTTAGCGCCATGGGCCCTTCTTCGAGGATTTGACGGGTGGGTGACCTTTTTCCACTTGAAGGGAAAGGGCTTGGTGGAGGCAGCTGGCAAAGAAAAAGGCGCAGCTTGTGGCCTGACGTATGGCCGATTGTCCAACGCAGAACTGCGTGGAATGGAACAAACACACGAAACGCACGAACACAAACGCACTCAAACATAAATAAAAACGGATGAACACACAAACGCCCGCCCGCCCGCACACCCGCCCGCGCAGCGGCACGCCCGCCGGCCCACACGCCTTCGCGCACGGACACGCGCTCATGCGCGCAAAACACACCAAACACACAACCCAGAAAACAGACAGACCGCACAAACCACACAAAGAAGAACACATGACACACACACACAGAACACAAAACACAAACAAACGCGCATGCACACACACGCAGACAACCCCACACGAGCGCACAAACATTGCACCTACAAACGGGCACGCGCTCAAGCAGTTAAGTATGCACAGACAAACGCACAAACCCAAACACCCCCACACCACACCACACTGTGTAACACAACGCGCCGCAAGAAAAGACAGCACACGTGCACACACACACACACGGACACACACACACACGAACAGATACAACACACACAGGCACCAAGATGCCCGCACACGCGTGCGCGCGCACACACACACACACATTCACGCGCGACACACACATCACGCACACACACACACACACACACGCACACACACACACACACAGAGACATGCAAGCGCAATAAAACCCAAATTCATTAGCACACACACCCAAACGGACAAACGCACCGCAACCCACGCACACAGAACGCATCCCAGCGCAGCACAACCCAAAACAACACAAGACTCGACAATCACAACCACAACCACTACCGCAACACATTGCAGCACACTCTGGCGCTTCGACTTCGCCGCTATTGGAAAGATGGGGCCCCCTTCCTCGAGGAGCAACTTGGGCTCGGGGACAACATGGACAGTAACAGCCCCATACGATACCGAAGGCCTGTGTCGGTGCGCCAACCCAAGAACAAGCGTGGGGCCATGTTGGGCTCGAGCAATTGCTTCCCGGCCAACTTAGACGGCGCCGAACGAGTTGGCCGCGGCAACAGCGGGTCATTACTTCCCATTGCGACTTTGATGAGCCCAGGACAGGCAAAAGGCAGTGAGTGCTCCTACAACATTCATTCTCCTCTCTGACACCGCGCTCAAGCTCAGAGGTATGTGGCCAGCGATTTGGGAGACGAAGAGCCGGAAGTTCCTCTTTTGAAGCCGGGTCTGCCGCGGAAAACACATCCTTGGCGACATAGTTGGGCTTGCCTCCGCCGACGCCGATGCCCAAATGCTCATCTCCTTTCGCCAGCAAAACGCTGGCAGTTGCAAGCGTGGAACGGAGCGGTGGGAGCATCCAGCATGTCATCACTCCGCCCCCGGCTTTCAGGCCACGCGCGTCGCCGTCTTCTTGCAATGTTGCAGATCTTGCAGAAATGCCCTTTCTCGTCCTTCTTGGGTTTCTTTGACTGCCTTCTTCGTCGGCATGGCGCTTGTAGCTGCGTCCTTGCCCGAGTTGCGCACCGATGGTTTGAGATTGTGCTTTTGCTGGACCAGCTCGATGGCCAGATCAGCTTTCGACCAAAGCTTTCTGGTTGCACGGCGAGGCGCTTTGGGGCGGAACATGTCTCGAACTCATCAAGCAAAGGATTGAACAAGGTGCGATTTCTGTCAACCCGAAGGATAGAGTAACATGTCTCGCACGAAGCCTAAGGCTACTGACTGACCGGCAAGTTTCAGACCAAGGTGCGTTCACCAAGGACGCCGAGTTTGCCACGCTCTAATTTAAAGTGAGTGAAAGCGGACCGCGGCATCGCCCGCCTACTTCGAGTGAGGGCACGCTCCTGCTCCGCCATGTTTCGAAACAACGACCCAAACTTGCCCTTGGGGCGTATCTATCACTCCAGCTCTGTTGCTGCGTGCAGTTAGAGGAGTTGAAGAACTTGCTGAATGATGAAGAAGAGGATGCCCAGCAGTCAGCAGGACCTGCTTCAAACCGTCAATCTGGGACACACAGCACTTTGAGGCCCTAAGCTTTCAAAAAATAAGCTCAGGTGATATTCCCAACAGCATGCCGTGCTTTTTTTAGCGCTCAACATCTTGTGGAACCCGATCAAACCCTGGTGAAACCCTGATAAAACTCTGGTGGAACCCCTGGTGGAGCCCTGGTGGAACCTTACCTCAGGGCCGCTCCAGACCACCCCGGAGCCTATCTGGGCTGAGACCCCAAAGCTTTCAGCTGTTGGGGAAAAGCCTGAAAAGCCTCATGCAAAAACTTGCAGGCAAGCCTCGCCAATCTTAAGAGGTCAGCTTCGAAGAAGGACGCAGCCAAGAACCAAAAGCAGGATGTGAGTGAAACCTTCAAGACAGGAAAGTTGCAGATCATGGCCTACAAGGAAACAACAAGCGGGTGAAGCAGGGCAGGCAGTTTTTTGTTGTTAGGAAGTTTCACAACGGAGACAAAATGGGAATGCAGCACCCAAGCTCATGAAGATGCAAGAAAAGTGTGAGCAGTGTTTCGTTCCCAGAGCGATGCCACCCAACGTGGCATCTGGCTGAAGAGTGGTAGCATGGTAATCGGCGCCAGCGAGAAAACAACCGCGTCCGCGCGCCATTTGCAGTTCCATTGCTCGTGTTGGGGACTTCGGGGAGTGGAGGTGGTGCAACCAACCATTGGTATTCCAAGAATACACCCTCAATTTCTCAGGTTATCAGCCGTCTCCCACGAGCTGCAAGACAAAGGTCACACAAGGACAAGAGGGACCTTTTCTTGTCCCAAATTATTGGATCAAAGATTTGGTTGAGATTGCGACACTTTTCGAGACGATGTTCGACGGAAATACTGCAATTACGTTTGAAGGATCGACTGCGAGTGTCCTCACAGACCACGCCGGAGCCAACCGGACATGGAAGTGGAGATACCCTCGCGGGTTTTGGAGCTCGAGCCTTAAATCAGCCCTAGGCTGACGTGGACCAGACTATGATGCCTTGCCGCTCCTTTGAACCAGGGCGCATGCCCGTAAATCCCGAGGGGCCATGTTGGGCTCGAGCGTTTGCTTCCCGACCGAGTTAGACGGTACCGAACGAGTTGGCTGCAGCAACAGCGGGTCATTACTTCCCGTTGGGGCTTTGATGAGCCGAGGACAGGCAATCAGCATTGAGTGCTCCTACAACATTCCTTCTCTCTCTCACACCGCGCTCAAGCTCAGAGGCATTGGGAGACGAAGGGCCGGAAGTTCCTCTTTTCCGGGTCTGCCCCGGAAAACACATCCCTGGCGACATGGTGGGGCTTGCCTCCGCCGACGCCGATGCCCAAATGCTCATCTCCTTTCGCCAGCAAAACGCTGGCAGTTGCAAGCGTGGAACGGAGCGGTGGGAGCATCCAGCATGTCATCACTCCGCCCCCGGCTTTCAGGCCACGCGCGTCGCCGTCTTCTTGCAATGTTGCAGATCTTGCAGAAATGCCCTTTCTCGTCCTTCTTGGGTTTCTTTGACTGCCTTCTTCGCCGGCATGGCGCTTGTAGCTGCGTCCTTGCCCGAGTTGCGCACCGATGGTTTGAGATTGCGCTTTTGCTGGACCAGCTCGATGGCCAGATCAGCTTTCGACCAAAGCTTTCTGGTTGCACGGCGAGGCGCTTTGGGGCGGAACATGTCTCGAACTCATCAAGCAAAGGATTGAACAAGGTGCGATTTTTGTCAACTCGAAGGATAGAGTAACATGTCTCGCACGAAGCCTAAGGCCTCTAGATCGGCTACTGACTGACCGGCAAGTTTCAGACCAAGGAGCGTTCACCAAGGACGCCGAGTTTGCCACGCTCTAATTTAAAGTGAGTGAAAGCGGACCGCGGCATCGCCCGCCTACTTCGAGTGAGGGCACGCTCCTGCTCTGCCATGTCTCGAAACAACGACCCAAACTTGCCCTTGGCGTATTTATGACTCCAGCTCTGTTGCTGCGTGCAGTTAGAGGAGTTGAAGAACTTGCTGGATGATGAAGAAGAGGATTGCCCAGCAGTCAGCAGGACCTGCCTCGCCCAGGACTTGCTGGACATGGCGGTCCCAGAAACACCAGCCAAAAGAACAAATCTGGCTTGTGACCGGTGGCAGGGCACATGCCCGTAAATCCCGAAAGGGGGACAGGGACTGAGGCGAGGGTCCAGGAAATGCGGATGAACAACTCGAAGAAGGACTGCGTAAGCGCCAAGCAAAGACGGAGCAGTGTATGAGTGAAACAGCTGAACATTTTGACGAAGTTCGGTCTTTGCGGGGTGAGCGCGCTACCATGGAATCTACGATCCAAGCAGTACGGACCGATGAGGCAGGGTGTGTTCAGAGAACTACCGGCTTGGAAAGAATGAATCACACCCTCGAAGCCCAAGTTGATCATGTTCATGGGAGAATGAAGCATGAATACGACCTTGCGATTGAGCAGTTGAGGGTGACAAAAGAACATTGCAGTTCGGGCATTCTCCATATGTGAAGAAGCGCAAAGGTACAAATCCGAGAGCCACGAGTCCTCGACATTGATGCATCAGGCAACCAGTGCCACGAAGGAGCTCCAATTTCAGGTTAGCGTGGAGGTGGGTGCAAGAGGACGCTTTGAAGGGGAAATGGAAGTGCTCAGAGAAAGATTTCGATCTGATGAAACCAACATGCAGACCAGGATGAAAGGCGCCCAGACGTATCACAGCAACGTGGTGTCAAACAAGGATGTGCAAACGCAATCTTTGAGATCGCAGGTGGAAGAAGTATCTGAGTCGAGATCCAGAGAAGATTAGCTGCAGACTGCAAGAGTGTTGGCCAAGAGCGAAGTTGACGCTGAAAAGCTGGCCTTGAACAGTCAAGCGACAAGTGACGCACGAGGAGGCATCATCCTTGAAGCTGCAGGAGGAAGTTGTGACTGCAAAGAAGAGCGCAGATAGCAATCCAGTAGAATTAGAGATGGCCGGGCAGTAGGCTGATGCGGGGAAATCTCAGCTGGATGGAGAGCACGTCCCAAAATCCATTTAGCTCTCTTCAACATCAACTTGCCTCGATGAGGGAGCGCAGTGACCGACTTCATGAGAGGAACATCGAGTCATTGAAGTCAGAGTATCTTCAACTGAAGGAAGATGGGAGAAAGATTGAGGCCGGAACGAAGGAAGCTTTCGTGGAAGCCAAAAAAGCGGAGGCATTGATTCGGACCAAAGAGGAGAACAACGAAGATCGCCGGAACACGTGTCAGCGTCTTAGGAGCGAACGGAATGAATCGCGGACCAAGTTGGAGGATGTGATCGAAAGGTATGACGAGCTTCCGAAGGAGCATCAGGATGACAGCCCAGATGACTCCTCTGCCTGGGATTGCTCCTAGGTCACGGAGCGGGTCACCCTTACCTTCAGCAAAGCCGGTTATTCCAACAAGCGCCAAGGTCTCAAGAAAGGAAGCTGCCATCATGGCCGGCCTATTGGATATGTGGAAGGAAAGCTTCTATCAAACTGTGCTTGCCGCATGCGGTGATCCGGATCATCAAGCATGGTCGGAGTGGTTATCCAAGGCCTTCAGCCCGAGTGCCAACTTGGAGATGCCCTCGGACAGCGGGACTGACGATCAGCTGGGAGAAGATGATTAAGTCTGCTGGAAGTGCGGCCACCGAAGTTTCTGTAGAGATGCAACAAGCAGAAGTGGCTGGATATCATCGCTGGAGCCAAGCCCGCATCTGTACCGCACGACTGCGAGCTGAGGGACACTCTGGGAATTCAGCTGGGCCTGAAGTTGTACGAACGCAAGGACCGCGATGACCCCAGCAGGACGCACAAGAGCCTCCTCAATATGATTGATCGACGAGTCAAGGCGAACAAGGAGGAGAAGAACTGGGGAACAAGGAGAGATCTTTGAAGGGCGACAAGATGGGACCAGCCCTTCCTGCTCCAAAGCCTACGCCGAAACCCAAGGCTAAGGCCGAAGCGAAGGCTGACAAGGCTAAAAATTCAGCTCCAGTACCCCCAGACGAGAAAAAACGACCGAAGAGTAGGGTCGCGCCCAACCTGACCTGAAGGCCCCCTCTACGCCGAGACCCTGCTGAAAAGAAGGGTGTTCCCAAAAGGATCAGAATGCGATTGCAGCCGCCAGAAGGGCACCTAAACGGAGGAATGGAAGAAGAAGTATGAGCAACTACCAAAGAGGAGCCTTGCCGAAACCTTCTGACTCAAGCCCTTTGGATTTTTCCCGAGGTTCCAATATACGAAAGACCAGGGTTTCTTGAACGCCCTGCCCCCAACCGCATGCAAACCCGCACATGCGCTCATGAACATGAAAACGCTGGCGATCGGTGCCGGCCATGAAATCCTGGAGGCGCTGGTCCTTCCACTAGGCGCGCCACGTTTCTCTCGACAGCCGCCTCTGCCCCCCTTCCACACTAACTCCCAGTGCGCGGACCAGAAGATAAACGGTGTCCCTGTTGGTCCTAACCCATATTTCCCTTTGTTGAAGTCCTCCTGCTTGGTGATTGTAACCATGTTGATTTTCCAAATCCCCTTCACCTTAGCGAAATGGTTCCTTCTCTCAGCGCGCGCCAATATCAAGGTTGGTCGTTCTTCGGAAGGCTCATGAAAGAACACACATACGTCGAAAATAGTTCCTTTCAGGCCTGGTACAGTAACTTTGGACCTCGTTGTCTTTCCATTTTGTTTGCGGAATTCGACATGTGTAGTGGTATAACCGTTTTCACTTGCATTGATCTTCCACGCGACGGGCCCGCGCGCCAAATATCGCGCAATACATCTGTAGCCTTCACGTGCGGCATGCGTGTGGCTTGTTTATTGTCACCTTGTCACCCCCTATGGACAAGGGAAGTCATTGCCTTGAGCACCGTTAGCCATCTCCATCACGAGCAACAACCACTTGTACCATTAGCGTGCGACGGCGTCAATGCCTCCAGCGTTGCCAGATCGTCGAACCTGGGTCAAACAGGTTCACCAACAAACACCCGTGCTTCCAGCGGACGGGGCGCGAATGTCTAGGTGTATGTGTCGGCAGCCTCTTAGACGACAGTTCGTAAACCAGTGCATATTCATCTCGTTTGAACATGTCATGGAGCCAGGCAATACTAATGCCACGGGTCCGTTCCAAGTGCCTCGTAATCGGATTCTTACCAGTCCTCGCAACCACGATCGTACTGTGTGACATTCGGCTTGCGCCGAACCAGTGGGAATCGGGTGCGCCTACCGAGATGGACCGTAGAGTATCTGTGCGCCCGATGAGCATGATCTCTATCGTGTATTGCAAGGGAGGCACATGCGTCTTGGCCACCCTGATTGCCGCCATTACGCCTTGGTACTGATCTTCCTTTTGCTTTCAGTACTGACACCCGTCCTTCCTTGGCTATCGCTGTAGCATTTCTCCGGAAATTTTTGAGTGCTAACATCTCCATCATCATACCCCGCCCAATCCTGGAAGGTGACCTCTTGGTCTTCAACCGCTTCTGGGGCAGTCCCTTGTTCTGGGTCCTAGGGGCGCACTCCGTCTCTGCGTCGCTGTCGGCAAACCGTCATAAGTGCAATTCGACTCCGCCTCGCTCAATGGGGTCCTCCCATACTGAGCTGGTTGCGATCACCGGCACTGCATTCTCAGCCTTCTTCTTCGTCTTCCTCTTTTTGCGTTCGACTCAGCATCCGACTCAGCACCTTTGCTTGGTTCTTTACTCCGATGCCGCGGTTCTTAGGGCGTTTGAACTCGCAACCCCTTCTCTTCTTGCAGATCCCCTTCGCCCAGAGTGAACATACTCCGTCGGGGTTCTTGGTGGTGTCTGATGCCGGTGGCCCGACAGCGCCCAACCCTTCGCTCGTGTACGTCTCCTGCACGCATGCAAAACAGGACCAAACCATCAGAGGCGCCGTACCGATGGCAATTCATGCTCGGCAGTTCCGTCTGATGCCCTCCCCCTCTTTGTCAGTCATTCTCAGCTTGACAATTTCAGAGGCAAGATCGACGCGCGGGCCACATATTTCTTCACGAGAGAAACGCAACACTTGCTGTAAACAGCGTCCGATGGCCAAATCCCACCAATGTTTTGGCTGACAGGTCGTTCCTCCGGCGCATCTCTCCTTACCAACATGCAATAGCTTCCACCTTCGGGGAGGTGTCCAAGACCAGTACGCTCCCTTCACATATCCACGCAAACGCGAATGAGGTGTATTGCGATGCCTAGTCAAATCACGCGCCTTTGATCTAATAGCACACAAATCAATATTAGTGGGCTGCTTGTGGTCTTGATCCTTGCAAGCGATGACTTCATCGATGATCTTGCTGTCGTGGCACGATTGGAAACCACGCGCGCAATACGCTGTGAGCCGGCGGCATAGAGAAGGCGAATAAACCTCTGCGCCCCCTACCCACACACGGGGCATGCGAATGAGACCCGTCACACTTCGTCTCAATGAGACAGAAATGGGAGGGGTCTGCCTGGACAGCTATACCGCGGACTTTGTCGAGAAAAAAGGGTTCTTGGGAGGGTTCCGCAAATGTGATCTTCGAAGGGTTCCTCGGAGCTTTGGAGCAATCTCAACAAGTATCAAAACGGTTCCGCAGAACCGTTTGCCGAAGTTCTGAATCAGTTCCTGAAATCGCGTGTGCAGTTTCTGCCTATCTCCCAAAAAACTTTGTCGAAGTTCCGCGGTACCGGAAATCCAGACCCCGCGCCCAACCATTTGGCTATATTTCCCGGGGTTGCAAGTGTGGCAATGAAAAAGTGTGAAATGGCTTTGAAAAGCGAGTGAAAGGCCGTGAAAAAGTGTGAGTGAAAACATGAAGTGCAAGCACTGGCCGTGAAACAAGGTAATGGCCGTGGAAAGCAGTTTTCAGCCTCCTGAGCAGCATGACCCCGTGAAAAGCGGTCGAATGGTTGTCCAGGATGCTACCATTTGCGAGAGGATGAAAGCTGACGTCGAACGCGGCTACCAAGCGCAGACACATGAAGACCCTTACAGCGAACAGCCAAGAGCAAAGACATATGTTGACAAGTTACTTATTGCATGCGTCAGCTTGGGCGTCTTCTGGGATGATCTGCAGAAGTATTGCAAAGAGAGACAGTTGGAATGGAAGAGCCAGAGCTGGCCAGGTACCAGCTGACTGGTCGACCCCTTTTATGCTGTGTCCGACTTCGGGCGGTTGAGAGGATTTGGATCAGCAACGACGTTGCCGATTCGTGGCTATCCTTCAGGGAGGAACCGCAGGAGGATTTGACGTTTGCGAACTGAGGGCGGTGGACGGGTCCAACACCAACCTCAGCGCTTCACGCCACACAGTCGCACATCGAAGCTGACGAGCGGAATGAGCAGACGGAGTGGGCTGCGGCGCAGAACTCCGAATGTGCGGCCACAACCTTTGCTACATTTCCCGCCACATCGGCTACCATGATTCTATCGCCAGTGGGTCCAGAGACATGCCTCGCCCAAGAAAGAGTGACCCATGTCTAACCTCACGCCTGCGGAATTTGGCGATTGGGAAGCCATGTCGTCGGCTTGGGAGGCGACGTCCACAATCATCGACTGGTGTATGAACAGAATACTGACACTTGGAATCCTCCAGACTCAGTCGTGGGTGTCAAAGGGCAAGTCCCAAGCATGAAGGCCGCGTGGAAAGGAGAGACCTAAGCCCAATGCGATGCCGCGAGCGTCGGAGCAAGGAGAAGAAGACGAACGGTGGCGACTTCCAGAGCATCTGCGGGGGATTGCGTTCAGAAATTTGAAGACGAACTTACAGCGAGCAGAGTACTCTGCAGGCTCAAAGAAAGCAGAGAGCTTGCGGCGGCGCCAGGCCTCCCAGAATTGATCGAAACACGTCCTCGCACATGAGAGGTTTTTGTGAGGAAGGTCACCCACATGCGTTAGCTGGAGAGACGAACGCAGGCGAACTGATGAGGAGAAGCACGTCCTTGCTGGATGGAAACCAGTTTCCTTATTTGCATTTTATTGCGGGTATTACAATATCCTCGAGACCAGAAGCTTTCCGTCGCCGGCTACATTGGTTGGTTTGCTCAGGGGACGTCGGGGAAGAAGCAAGAGATCTGGTAAAGGAAGCGACAAGAGAGACCAATGCGTGGTGGAAATGGAGGTTGGCAACCTTAGAAGGAGAAGCTTTGTATTGGTGGTTGAGTTTCCGGTCTACTACAAGTCGTCTGGAATGTACACGACCAGCAAGGATGGCCTTAACCATGATGCGCGTTGGACGTCACCCCGAGTGAGAAAGAGTGCGACGGCCGGTTGAAGTTGTATTTGCAACAGTGCCTGAACCCCATGGACGACGACACCGAATCGGTGTATGGGCTTCGCTTGCTGACGCAGTGGGCTGGACGGGGAAGGGTGAAACCCTCTTCCTCAAGTCAGGCACGCACAGCTACTTCACCAAATGCTCCAAACTGGTGAACTCCAGCCAAATCAAGGGCGAGGCCAATCATCTTGACGATCAACAACAGCTCAGTGTTCACCCTTCAGGAATCATTGAAGGGATACTCGGAGACGTTCGCCGCGGGTATGAAGCTTCTGCCATCATTTTCCGGTCGCCCGCTTTTTCGGGGAACAGTGCAGAAGCGGAGGGGGCCTTACAGGAAGTTGGCAACTGTCGGCCCTGCTGTGGTATGACCCAGGAGCGCCTACTTATCTCGGCAAGGATCTCGCCGAGCACCGTCATGGAACATGACGGGGCGAAGGAACGCAACTTGTCATGTGTACGCATCACTAAGGAATTCAAAGAAAGGATGGCAGAGAAGCGCAGGGCCAAGATCACAGTGCGGTCATCAACCCCTGAACTGCGAGATCGCCCAAGCGGTTCCGTCATGGTCATCAGTGACTACCCTGAGAACGTGCGCAGAGGGTGCAAAGAGGCCCCCGTCGGCAAGAACATTGACAACGGCTACGCCGACAGATGTGTCACACGCGCTGCGGCCAAGAACGTGGGCTACTATTTTGATGACAAAGAGGGTCATTCTAGGATCGCCGCTGCAGATGTACTTGATACAGCGGGAGCTGTTGAAGACATGAGGGCATTCGTGTTCTTGCTCGCGCTTGCAGTGAAATGAAATGGGTCCCAAAAGGCGCTGTCACATTTGGGTGCAATTGTCCTTCCTTCCTTTCACCGATGGGATCGACATGATGGGTTCCTGGGGGGCGGTTGACGCTTTGCTTCACACGCATCGTGATCTACTATCAGGTCCACTGGTGCACGATGCCGCCGCAGAGCCGGAAGCTCAGCAAACCAAAGCGGGGTCAATTCCAAGGACAGCACGCGTGTTGCATGGCCAGTCTTTCAGCGCCCTGCGAATGGTCTATGGATCGTTCAATCGCGGAGTGGTGCTTGATGACATCGGTATTTCCGCCAAGACCACTGACATGGGCGTGCTACACAAATGAAGACTTGGGGATGAGCCAAGCCGGACGGGAGAAGTCTTCCCCGCGCTCCGGACTATGGCAGGTCTCAACCCCAGGGTTGGAGCACGGGAAAGCGAGGGCCCGCCCGCTCGCTGGTTCCACGGGCCCCAAAGACATGGAAGTGGAGGAGAAGCCTGAAGCATCCACGCCACGCAAAAGAGTTGCGTCGGCGCTATCCGTGGGGTGGAAATTGTCCGCAGGGATTGTAAGCAGGGAGATGCGTTGATTACAGTCGTCAGTGAAGGGACAGACTCCCCCGGAACCCGACCCTGAAGTTCAGACGTCTGCCGGATCCTGACAACGCAAATCCTGTGGAGGGCTGCTCCTTCGTTGCTGAAACACAACGTAGAAATCAAATTTGGCAGGCGCAGGAGTGTTGTGTGATATTGCGGATGATGACTCTAGAACCCCGAAAGATGCCCTCGATGAATTGCATTCTGATGACTTGCTTGGATTCCCAAACGAGCTAGCAAAGTATTCGCGTCACAGAATTGGACACCCCACTAGCGAGCGGGGCATTGACAATCGCAGGAGCAGAGTGAGATGCGATGAGGCGGGCTGGGTCAAATTGTTGGAGCTCACGAGCCACCGGCGCATAAAGGGTTACATGGGGACAGTGGAAATCCGGAACGTTCGGGGGCTGGCATTGGTTTGTGTGGAACTCATGCACAAAGAAATCCGAGAGAGCGGAACGTCGAGATTTGTGCGATGGTGTAACCTGTGGCCAATTGCGCAACATACCATCAGCCATCGTTTCTTTTCCAAGATGCTGCGACGCACCTCTGGCCCATCAACAGTGAATTGCGAAATTCACAGATGGATGCTATTTTTCCATTAGAGCAGAGGAGCTTGAAGACATCGTGAACTAGGTATCACAACGGTCAACCACCAGCATGGCGAGGATTTTCAACCTCTTCGCTCCGTGGGGTCCTAGGCGTGTGAAGGGGTTCTGCGAGCAGTCGCCAATGCCACACAAACTGCTGGAGGCATCATTACTTTCAGATCAGCTGCGTAGCGGCTGACGGGGCAAGAAGGACCCTATAGTGGCGAGTCCAGATTTCGCACATGAGCTGTGTCCCGATTGTGCCGTTTGACGGACAGTTGCTGATACGGCTCGGCCCATGGAAGTCGCGTCCCGGATGATAGAGCACGAAGGGCTATTCGAGTCCGTCAAGGGCAACGAGGAGTACAATAGGGCAATGTCCAACTTTCGCAAGCGACTCGAGTTTGCCCAACATGTTGGAATTACACGCCTGCTTCATTCACATACTGCATGATCTGCGAAGGGTACTTACACACGCACGGAGTGATCATGTTTGTCCAGCCACGGGAGACGCGGCAAAACGCCTCGGCAAAGGAAGAAGCGGTCAACAACGATGTGGAAGAAATCAAGAGAGAACCTCGCAAAAAGGCCGATGCGGCCGCAGGTGAAGAAGAAGGAGAGGTCATTGAGACAGCCGAGTCCGAAGGTCACAAGAGGTATGGGCAGGGAAGGCATGGGACCGGAGACGATGGGGAAGGCATGGATGCCGACTCGTGATGAGCGCGAACACCGGCGCGACAAGAAACAAGGGGGCTCGGTGAGTTGATCCACTTCCTGAAGCTACATTTGGCGCGCTGGCCCTGGTTACGGTGATTCTCAAGAACTTGAAAGTGTTGCCTCCGGTCGACGAATACTATCGGCCCACCGCTATCTTGTTCAAGGACTTTGAGAGAGGGTGGCGACGAAGATTCGGCTTGCAGTTGGCAACACCGCCATCCAAGCTGAACCTGCTGCGGGGGGCCGTGCAAAGGCCAAGGGGCCTGCAGCCCCACCAAAGGCCACAGGGCAATCTCCACTGTGGCGTGGCGAGCAAGAGCGCACAACCCCGAAGACTCTCGGCTCTGATCATGAGCGTGAAAAGGGGAAGATAGTGAAAAAGAACGAGCTTCAGCGTCGGGTCATCAGGATGAATTGACCAGCAAGTTCCAGGGGCAAGGGAAAGTCAACCAACGTCGCCAGACAGGGTAAGGCGGACGGGGGACGTTCGCGACCGCGACGAACTGTCTTTGCGCTGCCGCTGCTGCTTGCCCCTATGGGTGACCTTGCGAACCGGCACGGGTCACATGCTTATGGCGGAGCACCCCCCCGCACAGCAACCAGCCAAAAGCGCTTGCCATCGGTCATCACCTTGCGAGTAGAGCTCCTCCACGCGCTGCTCCATTCGCAAAAGCATCACGGGCTCCACCACTGCCGCTTGCCTGAGTTACTACAAATTTCCTGTCTCCGGCTTACCAGAGTCACTATGCTTATTAGCAATTTCGTTCCAAATATTTGCATGGGCTGCTGATATAATGTATCCGTTCAACGTTCTACACGGGTCTGCGGCAGCAGGGTGTGTATCAATTTCACTCCATTCGCACTTACATCCTGTGCAACGTAGCATGCGGGGCGTGCTTAATATGAATTGCAGAAAGAGGAGAACAAGTGCGGCTTCTCAAAGTAGTCGGGTAGGAAATGCCACTGTTGATAGGGATCACATGTTGGCCACCGCTCGGGAAGCTCTATATGAGCATCGCCGCATGGGGGGTGTGGGCAGTGTTGCGTTCCCAGAGCGTCGCCACCCAACGTGGCTCAAGGCTCAAGACTGTTAACCGTGGCAACACGGTTTTCGGCGCCAGGTAGAAAACAACCGCGACCGCGCACCATTTGCGGCTCCATTACTTGCACGGGGGCATTGCAGCATTGCAGGCCGGGAGCGGAGGTGGTACAACCAACCATTGGTATTCCAACAATATACCCTCAATTTCTCAAGAAGGAACCAATTTCCACCTGTAGTGGAAACCTCTGGCAGGGAGGGAGTGCTCAAGAACAACACGGATGGAATGCAGGGAACAAGAGCCGGCAGTGCAAGACAAGAACAAGATGGAACACACACAAGACACGAAGAAGATGGGCAACACACAAGGCAAGAACCAAACGGAGCAGGCAGAGCCCACGCAGCCACAGCAGCCAAAGGAGGGGCCTAAAGAAGAGAAACCTAAAGAGGGGGAACCACAGAGGAGGCATCTCAAGAGGAGGGGCCTAAAGAACATCGCAACACGTCACAGCGCAATGCAACACAACACATCACCCACAAACACAAACACACACACGAATGCACACAACGCCCACGCACAAACAAACACCCTCACACCCGCAGACGCACAAATAAACAAACACAAACACACACACGCACAGCACCCACACAAAGACACACGCGCACACACACACACACACACACACGCGCGCGCACGCGCACACACAGACACGCGCAACACCACAACCACACAGATACCAACGCACAAATGCAGAAGGGCTCACACAGCACGCTCGCACAAACAATGGCACACACACGCACAAGCACACACACACACACCTACACACAGACAAAAACGCACACCGGCGGACGAACACACACACAGACTCGCAATGGCACACGCGCACAAACACACACGCACACACCGACACACAGACACAAACACACACACAGGCGGACAAACGCGCCACACGCACACAAACAAACAAATAGACACACAAACAACCAAACAAAAACCAAACAACCAACCTAGCAAACAAACAAACAAAACAAACAAACAAAGAAACAAATAAACAAACAGGCAATCACACACACAAACAAGCACACGCGCAGACACAAACAAAGGAACGCGCACAAACACTCCCACACGCAAGCGCCCGCGCACACCGCAAACGCACCCACAGGCAATCGCGAAAACACACACGCAGGTACAAACACGTAAGATCGCAAATTCCCAGACAGCTCGCAAGGAAGCACACAACACAACGCAACACAACGCAACGCAACGCAACACCACACAGACCACACAACACAAACACAACACATCACACCACAACACAGCGCAACACAACACAACGCAACACAACACAACGTAACGCAACGCACGCAACACAACGCAGCGCAACACAGCACAAAACTCAGCGCGACACATCGCAGCGCAACGTAACACAACGCAGCGCGACACAACGCAACGCAAAACAGCGCAACGCAACGCAGTGCGCCGCAACACAACACAACACAAAGCGCAGCGCAACGCGACGCAACGCAACACAACATAACACATCGCAAAACGCAGCGCAAGACAACGCACCGCAACACACCGCAGCGCAACGCAACCCAACACAAAGCCTAGCGAAACGCGGCACGACGCAACGCGCCACAGCGCAACACGACGCAACACAATTCAACGCATGGTAACACAACGCAACGCAATTCAACAGAGCATAGCAAAACCCGCGCAACGCAACAGAGCGCAACGCAGCAATAACACGAGACAGCGCAATGCGACAAACGCAACGCAACCTATCACAACACAACAAAACGCAACGCAACCCAACACAACCCACACTACAGGATGCAACACAGCGCACCGCAACACAACGCAACACAACACGACGCAACGCAACGCAACAAAACGCAACGCAACCCAACGCAACGCATCACACGCAACACGGCGCAACGCGACGCAACACGACAAAACACAGCGCAACACAACACGGCGCAACGCAACACAACTCAACACAACATAATGCAACAAACCGCAGGCAGCGCACGACAACGCAGCGCAACAGAACACAACGCAAAACGCGCAACAACGCAACACCCCGCAACGCAGCGCAACACAACGAACGCAACGCAGCGCAACACAACACAACGTAACACAACACAGCGCAACGCAATGCAACGCAACGCGTCACAACACAACCCCCAGACACACAGACATGCACACGCGCAGACTTTCTGAGAAAACGGGACGTCCCGAGCCGCCCAGGCCGCCAGAGCCGGCAAGAGGGGCCGAGGCGCACCCAGGTTTTCAATTACTTCGGGGTCTGCGAAGGAAGCCATAAAGGATGTTTCACACAATTCATTCCCCTTTGCTTCTTCTCACCACTTGATGGTGCCCTGTTTGGGTGGTTTGTGTTTTTCCTGCCTTTTTTCGGATAAAACGAAACCAAATGAGAACCAACGCCCATGTTGGGCATTTGGAATTTGAAGTCCAGCAGGAGGTCTGTCAAGGGTGCCACTGCCCCAAAAAGGCCTAACGTCTCGGCCCACACCACTTTAACGGCTTCCGCACTTTGAAAGGAACCTGATTGTTTGTTTGCACTCCATTGGCCCCCCAAACAAAGCTCCAACGGGTCCCAAAATGGAAATATGGTCCCGTTCAGGGACCACAAAATAGTGGTTTTCCGTTTCCCTGCAAACCCTGAAAAGGGCACCCTCGAAACAACCCTTCCCCCAAACAACAAAATACTTATGGGGGAATCTGGACACCCGCAAGCCCGGCCAGGTCCCGACGGCGTGATGGGTTCAGATTTTTTGTCGAGCGAAAAAGGGGCTTGGGCTCCTTGGGCTTCTTGGATGGAGAATCCTCTAGACCGTTTGTTGATCAACGGAGCGCGTGTCTCTGCCGCCTGTTCCAACCTGCAACGCGGCCAAGCCATAGGGTTCGGGCAAGTGATCGATCCCACCTGTGGTTTGCAACCGTCTGTAAACTATCCGTGGAGTCTCAATCTCAAATCCTGGGGTTGTCTACGTTATTCGGGCATTGGGCTGGCAGGCTCACTTCGTTTTGCCAATGAAAAGCCTGCCAGCTTCACACAGCCAGCGCGAGGGGATCTTATGACAGTGGATGACCGACATATTCGAAGGACAGCGGGCAGGCGACAGGCGGGTAACACAACTGGTGGGTTCATTTGACACACTTTGCCGTCAATTTCAATCAGTTCAGGCAGGGCGCGGCTTGCATCTGGATGGCAAGAGTTCAAAGGCCTCACAAAGTGAGGCCGACTGGGAAGTGTGGCCACATCAATTGCGCGTTGCGTGGACAAGCGAGAGAAAAAGCGAGTCGCTGGCGCGGCGCGGAAGCGACGTTGGCCGAGCGTCCGCTACAGGGAGTACGACGCACATCATTCATTGCAGCCAGGGGCAGTCTTGTGTTTTCCATACGCTTGCTATAGCCATATGTTTGAAAGGAAACCACTGCCAAACAGAAACCGCACAGTTCAGGGGTTCACATCCTTCAGCTGTCCTTTGAAGGGGACCCATCCGCGGACTTCGCGATCTGGTTTCTCCTGCAACTTTCCAACAAACAAAGCGGTTCAAACAGGGGATATCTTTTTTGTGCTCCTTTTGCGACCCGCCTGAAAGTGGAGAATAAATCGGCGCCAGAGTCTGGAATCGGGACCTTTTTGCCTGAACAGCCCTCAAACGTGGACCCCTCATTTACAGGTAGGACCTCCAGAGAAGCGACGGGGTTGGCGCAGCATGCCCTTGAGCCCATGTGGGTGTGTTTCTTTTGACGACCCCCTCATTTGGGGTTCTCTTTAGAGAGAGGCTTGTTTGGTTGGAGGGTCCGACGCGAGTGATACTTTTCCAAGGCCCCTCCTGTTGGAAAGGCCCCAACTTGTGTTTCTGTTGCCAGTTTGGGTACTGCCCCTTGAAGCAAGCGGGGCCTAGTCATCGGTCCTGTTTGTTTGGGCTTCAGCTCAGACTTCAGGTGGGGTCTTGTGCCATGGCTCTTAGCATATCGAGTGGAAGCCGGCATGGCCGTCAAAACCAACAGGCTTGGTTTGTTCCCGGTGACGCCCACCTTTTTCGCTGTTCGAAATGGATCATAGAAAGTTGGAGTGCAAGGATCACGCCGCGATTTTAGATTTTCATTTTGATTTCCGTGTGAGGCTGACGGATTGGCCTGGCTGGCGGGCGTGCCCGTTTTCCGGCGCCTGGAACGGTGCGAGCTGCCCTGCGCCTGGCGGGCTCTCAAAGCACTTCCAACTCACTCCGGTGTCGGGACCATTTTGGTGGCAAACAAAATGTGTGGACTTTGTTCGGCCCGTCTACTTGGCAGCGAGCCAGAATAAAGTCCGGTTTCGTTTTGGATCGCGACCGAAATAGAGATCTCAATTGAAAGGATCTCCTGTTGAAGGTTGACAACACGGGGCACACCAACTGTGTGAATTAATTGTCTAAACTGGAATGGTCCGGGACCCATTAAAGTTAACATTCACACCCCCAATGAAGCGACCCCCAACCTCGATGAGGTCAATCGCTTCCAGACCGGCCTAAACCCAACAAAAAGACCCGACAGGGATCAACCATGCGGCCTCGAGAGTATAAGCAGTTGCGTGTGTGTTTTGTAAAGTTGGCGCCGTTGTTCCAAAAGGAAAACGGGGGCGCAATCCCAGGTTGAGAACTTTGTAACAACCCACCATTGGGAAAAATCCAGCGGACAATGATTCGCCCAGCCCAAAACACATGGGCCCCCTGATGCATATTTGATCCTGCTTTCGATTAACCTGAGGTTGACATCAACCAACCCGGGGCTCCCACTTTCAGCACTCTCTATCAGCGCAGTATAGCTGGCGAAACCGGGGCGAAACTGTCAAATAAGAATGAGCAAGTATGGTGGATGTTTGTCAAAGCAAGCGCATGCTGGCGCACCTTTTTCTGCGATTCCTATTCTAGCGCATGCTAGTTGGCTTGCTAGCTAGTTAGCGAGTCGGCGAATTAACTGACTAGCCAGCTACTTGGCGAGTTCAATCGTTAGCTAAATAATTTGTTAGCTGGCCAGCAAGCCAGCTGGGAGTTGGTTTAGTTTGTTAACTTAGCGAGTGGCTAGTTGGCTGGTGAGCTGGCTATTTGATTAGTTGACCGGCCAAGTTGGGCAGCTAGTTGCTTGGTTGGCGAGGAGAGGGCCAGTTCGCGTGTCCCTTCGTTAGCCAGTCAGCCAGCCAGCTTGTTAGCCAACAAGCTAGTTTCACAGATCTTGTGAGCTTGTTACCTCTTAGACTCCGACCAACCGTTGTTGGAGGGTCCGCCTGTAGGCCCTTGCTGGCCGGGGCCTTCCAGAAGGCTTACTTTCAGCCAGGAGCAGTTGTGCCGCGGGTTGCCAAATCGGTTGACGGCCGTTGTCCCATTTGACAGGGGAACCGGTTGTGCTTGCAAAGCGGTCGTAGGAAAAAGTCCGCTCCTTTGAGCAGGGCCGGGCCGAGCAGGCCGACCAGCGCTGAGCAGCGCCGAGCAGTGGTGATTTCCGAGCTGGAGCTGGAAGTTATAGCGTGATCAAATGACCGCCTGCCGCAGCCGTTTCTCCCCCTCAATGGCCGGAACGCTGTGTCATGAATGTTGCACAGTTTCCTGCAGATTTGAGCCTTCCGGTTGAGTGAAGAATGAACACATAGCTCCGCGCGTGCGGCTCCAAAATTTGGTGTCTTTTCTAAGACCCCACACCCACACCCACACCCACACCCACACCCACACCCACACGCACACGCACACGCACACGCACACGCACACGCACACCCACACCCACACCCACACCCACACCCACACCCACACCCACACACACACACACACACACACCCACACTTGTTTTTTTTGTTTTTTTTTTTGTTTTTTTTTTTTTTTTTTTTTTTTTTTTTTTTTGTTTGTTTTTTTTTTTTTTTTTTGTTTGGTTTTTTTTTTTTTTTTTTTTTTTTTTTTTTTTTTTTTTTTTTTTTTGTTTTTTTTTTGTTTATTTTTTTTTTTTTTTATTTTTGTTTTTTTTTTTTTTTTTTTTTTTTTTTGTGTTGTTTTTTTTTTTTTTTTTTTTTTTTTTTTTTTTATTTTGTTTTTTTTTTTTTTTTTTTTGTTATTTTTTTTTTTTTTTTTTGTTTTTTTTTTTTTTTTTTTTTTTTTTTTTTTTTGTTTTTTTTTTTTTTTTTTGTGTTTTTTTTTATTTTTTTTTTTTTTTTTTTTTTTATTTTTTGTTTTTTCTAAGACCCACACCCACACCACACCCACCACCCACACCCACACCCACAGACACGCACACGTCACTCGCACACGCACAAGCACACCCACACCCACTCCCAAACCCCACACCCAACACCCACACCCAACACACACCACACACCACACACCCACCACACCCACACACCCCACCCACCCACACACCCACACACCCACACACCCACACACCACAACCACCCACACACACACACACACACACACACACACACACACACACACACACACACACACACACACACACACACACACACACACACACACACACACACACACACACACACACACACACACACACACACACACACACGCACACGCACACGCACACGCACACGCACACACTCGCACACGCCACAGCCACACGCACCAGCACGCACACACACGCCACACGCCCACGCACACGCACGCACACGCACACGCACACGCACACGCACACGGCCACGCACACCGCACGCACGCACACGCACGCACGCACACGCACACGCACACGCACACGCACACGCACACGCACACGCGCACACGCACACGCACACGCACACGCACACGCACACGCACACGCACACGCACACGCACACGCACACGCACACGCACACGCACACGCACACGCACACGCACACGACACGCACACGCACACGCACACGCCACACGCCACACGCACACGCGCACACGCCAACGCACCACCCACCCACACCCACACAACCCCACACCAACACCCACACACCCAACACCCACACACCCGCACACCGCACACCCGCACACCCGGCACCACCGCACCACCCGCACACCCGCACACCCGCCACCACCCGCACACCCGCACCACCCGCACACCCGCACACGCACACCGCACACCGCACACCGCACGACCCCGCACACACCCGCCACCCGCACACCCCGCTACAACCCGCACACCCGCACACACCCGCACACCCGCACACCCGCAACCCGCACAACCCCCACACCCACACACCCACACCCCACACACCCCACAACCCACAACCCACACCCACCCACACACCCACACACCCACACACCCACACACCCACACACCCACACACACACACCACACACCCCCACACCCTCACACCCTCACTCCCACACACCACACCCCACACACCCACACACCCAACACACACACCCACTCACCACACACCCACACACACACACACCACACCACACACCCACACACCAACACACCCCACACACCCATCACCCACACACCCACAACCCACACACCCACACCACCCACACACCCACACACCACACACCCACACACCACACACCCACACACCCACACACCCAACACCCACACACCCCACACCCACACACCCACACACCACACAACCACACACCCACACACCCACACACGCACACACACAAACCACCACCTACACCCCCACACCCCCAGCCCACACGCCACACGGCCACACGCCCACTCGCCCCCGCCACACGCCACAGCCCGACGCGCCCCACACCCACACACCCACACACCCACACACCCACACACCCACACCACCCACCACACCCCCACGCACGCACGCACGCAGCCGCAACGCTTCGCCCCGCCGCCCGCCCGCTCGCAGCACGCACGCACGCACGCACGCACGCACGCACGCCTCCGCGCCAGCGCCCGCGCCCGCGCTCGCGCACGCGCACGCGCACGCGCAGGCGAACGCACACGCACACGCACACGCACACGCACACGCACACGCACACGCACACCCACACACACACACACCCACACACACACACCCACACACACCCACACACCCACACACCCACACACCCACACCCCCACACACCCCCACACCCCCACACACCCACACACACCCACACACACCCACACACACCCACACACCCACACACACACACACCCACGCACACCCACGCACACCCACGCACACCCACGCGCACGCACGCACGCACTCACGCACCCACGCGCCCACGCACCCACGCACCCACGCACCCACGCACCCACGCACCCACACCCACGCACACCCACGCACGCGCACCCACGCGCACCCACGCGCACCCACCCACCCACGCGCACCCACGCGCACCCACACGCACCCACGCGCACCCACACGTGCCCACGAGTACCCACGCTTACCAACTTTTACCGGCGCGCACCCACGCGCACCCACGCGCGCACGCACGCGCGCCCACCCACCCACCCACCCACCCACCCACCCACCCACCCACCCACCCACCCACCCACCCCCACCCCATCCCCACCCCACCCCACCCCCCCACCCCACACCACACCCACACCCACACCCACCCACCCACACCCACCCACCCACCCACCCACCCACCCACCCACCCACCCACCCACCCACCCACCCACCCACCCACCCACCCACCCACCCACCCACCCACCCACCCACCCACCCACCCACCCACCCACCCACCCACCCACCCACCCACCCACCCACCCACCCACCCACCCACCCACCCACCCACCCACCCACCCACCCACCCACCCACCCACCCACCCACCCACCCACCCACCCACACACGCGCGCACGCACGCAGACACCTACACACACCCACAACCACATGCACACGCGCCCGCACTAGCCCCCGCACGCACGCCCGCACGCCCGCACGCCCACACGCCCACACGCCCACACCACACGCCCGCGTGCCCACACGCCCGCCACTCCCACGCGCGCACGCACACACGCGCACTTGCGCTCGCACCCGCGCCCGCGTCCGCCCGCACGCGCCCCTGCGTCTGCACGCGCGCGCGAACTCGCACGCGCACGCGCACGTGCAAACACGCAGGCACGCAGACACGCACACACACACACACACACACACTCACGCACTCATGCACGCACACACCCATTTGCAGAGACACAGAAACATAGAGACACACACACACACGCACACACACGCGCGCACACGCACACGCACACGCACACGCACGCACGCATGCACGCACGCACACGCGCACGCGCACGCCCACGCCCACGCGCACACGCACACGCACACACACACACAGAAACACAGAAACACAGAAACACAGAAGCACAGAAACACACACACACACCACACACACACACACACGCCGCTCGAACTCACAGAAACCACAAAAACATAAGAACACAATGCCACACACACAGAAGTAACACCAAAAACAGCACACACCAACGCACAACCAAAGCAAAACACAAACCTACACTCAAATGCACACAAGCGCAAACAACACAGACACACAAACACATAAGCGCTGACACAAACACACAAGCGCACCAACACAGAAGCACACACCAACACAGTTCCCCAAAAGACAAAACACACAAACGCAAAATGACAATCGCTGCAACACACAAACACACAAGCCCACACAAGCGCACAACCCCACAAGCGCCCACACACACACACACCAACACACAAATATAGACGCGGGCAAAGGCACGCACACACAAACCACTAAGAAACAACCAAATTCACAAACAAACGCACAAAGGCAAAAACACCCACACACACACCCAAACGCACAAACAGCCACAAACACGCACAATAGGCACACACACACAGACCCACGCACACACACGCACAGGCAAACACAAACACACACATACACACATACATACATACATACATACATACATACATACAAACATACATAGACGCGCACGCACGAACGCACACACACAACACAACAAAGCGCAACACACCGCAACACAACACAACGCAACACACGCGCAACACACAACACACACGCAACACACACACACACGACAGACACACAACACACGCAAAACACACACACGGCCCACAGACACACAACAACAGCAACAACAACAACAATAACAATAACAATATCAATATCAATATCAATAACAACAACACACACAACACAACCAACACGCAGTGCCCACACACACACACGCAACGCACACACAACACACACAAAACACGCATGCAACACACGCGCAACACAGGCACAACAGACACACGCACACACACACACACACACACACACTCTCTCTCTCTCTCACGCACTCATGCGCGCACACGCACACACACACACCCAGACGCAGAGACACAGACACACAGACACACACACGCACACACGCACACACACACACAACATTCGCACTGCGCACCACACGCACAACACACACGCACACACCACACACACACACACAACACACACAACACACACGCGCACGACACACACACACAACACAAACACAACACACACACACAAAAAGCGCACGACACACACACACACGGACACACACGGACACACGGACACACTCAGATACACTGCACACGCACACACCCAGAGGCAGGTGCCTGGGGCAAAACCTTGCGCTGGCGCCATGAGAGGAACAGCGCGAATTGTCAGCCCGTTCCCCTTGCAAGGGAAACGTAAATGAGCATGTTATCGCAACACAGACTTACACATTTTGAATTGTTTGTAAAGGTGCACAAAAAGGAGGGCCGCTGTGTTAGGGCCACCATGTTAGGGCCACCAACCTACTTGAACAAGTGGCTAAAGGATAAACAGCCCTGCCTGCAGGAGAAATCCTGTTCCGCAAGGGCGAGCCTGCCGAGGTCGCTTGTCGTGGCGAAGTGAAAGTCACGACTTTGGGATGGCCTCATATTGAGACAATCCATATTTCCCTTTTCAGTCCAGTTTGAACATGACTTCAGCTTTTGGTGAGTTTTTTTTGCTGGGCTGATATTGGGGAACGAAAGAGGGCCCTGTCCCCGGCAAGATTGATTCTTTGGGCGTGTCGGAAGCGCCCCCAACACGATGGCCATCAAAGTAAGGTTTCTATTTTAAGGACAAGACGGCGCTGAAAACCTATTGGGAAATGGAGCCTGGAGTGTGTTTCGCTCACGGCTCATGCAATTGTGACTTGTAGTTGGACCACGTGTAGACCGGTGGTGAAGTCCAATGTGTTTTGTACAAATTTGATTGTTTCGTGACACTTTGTGGCTTGGCTTGGCTGCACGTGTGCCCTAGTATTTGCTTTGCATGTGGACCGCGCAGTATGATATGTTTATCTTGTGCGTCCGGCGGTTGCCCTTCCATTTTGCTACAAACAAGAGATTGTGGCGCCATGAAAGAGGCCTCCGCACTGTCACACTTGTTTGCGCTACAGCAGGGCGGGGCAACCACGCACGTAGTCCACTTGTCATTGTAACCATCCTCGGAAAGATGGAAAAGCTCGAGCGTCTGGGAAGCAATTTCGGAAAGGGGGGGTCTTGCACAAAGATAGAAAAGCTTGTGGAAACGATGCCTCGTAGAGTACTTTAGTGTTGCGAGTCTCCCAGCGGGAAAAGTGATCCGTGTGGTTCGCCCAGAACAACTTTTGTGCGCTTGCTGGTCTCCTTTCCAGCCTTTGGCTTAACTTGCGCCCACTTAAGGTTCAGGTTTAGGTTTTACTTGCCCTCAACCCCCCCCCCCGGGTTTAGTTTTTGGTTTAGCTTGCCTTCAAACCCCCGTTTTGGTGTCTAGTTTAGGGTGTAGGGTTTGGTTTTCGGGTGTGGTTTTGGTGTTTAACTTGCCCTCAAACCACCCCTCAAACCACCGGTTCAGGGTTTAGTTTTGGGGTTCAACTTGCCCTCTGACCCCCACTTTAGGGTTCAGTCTTGGGTTCAGGTTTAGGTTTAGGGACTGCATTTACCCTCAAGCCACCCGTTTAAGGTTTAGTTTTTCGGGGTTTGCCCTCAACCTCACTTTACGGTTCGGGTTGTGGGTTGCACTTGCCTTCAAGCCCCAGTTTAGTTTAGGGTTTAACTTGGTTTGGTGCGGGGGTTAACTTCCCCCCGAACCTTCACTTTAGGGGGTGAAGAGCTTCACTTGTCACCTTCACACTTCTGGCTGAGCCTGGGGTAGTCCCAAAAAATGCACATAGAGACCCATCGAAGCCCTGCACAGTTGCGCGCGTCGGCGAAGGCTTGCCGATGTTCTAAAGGCAGACAGTTCGATATCAGGCGCGGGTGCTAGAATGCTGGCAGGCGCGAGGTTAAATCTGAGCGCGTGACCCCGGAAGAGAGTCTCCGGGGCAAACCGCAAGTGCTGGCCGTAAATCAGTACTGGGGACACACAACTAAGTACTTGCAACATTAGATGTTGTGTTGGCAATATTGAATTTGGCACTGGCAGTATTAATTTTAGCGAGAAAATCATTTTCCCTTGCCATGAGTCGTAGCAAAAGTTTCTATTCTGAAACTAGAGGACAATTGGCCCGAAAGCATTTTTCCCAGGTGCTCATCCAGCCGCGGAGACACCTTTTTACATCGCTGCGGCGAGCGTGTCTGCGGGCGGCATGCTCAGTGTGTATGGTCGCATCAGAGCTCCATCTCATCATCCTATTTTCCTCTCGAACCGCGCCGCGCGATTTCTCACGAAAGTGGTCTGCGCAAGCTGCATTGTTCCAGGCTGCTGCGCGCAAGTTGCTCTCTGCAAGCTGCTGCACGCAAGTGCTCTGTGCAAGTTGCTCTGCGCAAGCAAGTTGCTCTGCGCAAGTGCTTGCTCTGCGCAAGCGCGCAAGCAAGTTGCTCTGCGCAAGTGCTCTGAGCAAGTTGCTCTGCGCAAGTGCTCTGCGCCAGTTGCTCCGTGCAAGCGCTTTGCGCATGTGCTCTGTGCAAGTTGGTCTGCGCAAGTTGCTCTGCGCCAGTTGCTCCGTGCAAGCGCTTTGCGCATGTGCTCTGTGCAAGTTGCTCTGCGCAAGTGCTCTGAGCAATGCTCTGCGCCAGTTGCTCCGTGCAAGCGCTTTGCGCATGTGCTCTGTGCAAGTTGCTCTGCGCAAGTGCTCAAGTTGCTCTGCGCAAGTGCTCTGCGCCAGTTGCTCCGTGCAAGCGCTTTGCGGTTGCGCGCTGCAAGCGCTTTGCGCATGTGCTCTGTGCAAGTTGGTCTGTGCAAGTTGCTCTGCGCCAGTTGCTCCGTGCAAGCGCTTTGCGCATGTGCTCTGTGCAAGTTGCTCTGCGCAAGTGCTCTGAGCAAGTTGCTCTGCGCAAGTGCTCTGCGCCAGTTGCTCCGTGCAAGCGCTTTGCGCATGTGCTCTGTGCAAGTTGGTCTGTGCAAGTTGCTCTGCGCAAGTGCTTTGTGCAATTGCTCTGTGCAAGTTGCTCTGCGCAAGTTGCTCTGCGCAAGTGACTCTGCGCAAGTTGCTCTGCGCAAGTGCTGCCGGAGCTGTGGGAATGTACTTCGCGTACTTTTTTTGTACTTAAAAGTTGCGATTTTCCAGCCGGAGCTGCGGGGGTGTGCTCCGCGTACTACGTTTGTACTTAAAAGTTGCGATTTTCCAGCCTGAGCTGCGGGAGCACGCTCCGCATACTACGTCTGCACTTAAAAGTTGCGATTTTCCAGCCGGAGCTGCAGGAGCACGCTCCGCGTACTACGTTTTTACTTAAAAGCTGCGATTTTCCAGCCGGAGCTGCCGTGGACCAGGGGGGAATCGAACCCGCAACCGCGGGATTGCGAAAGCAGGCGCGCAAACCACGAGACAACTTCCAAAGGCTCGCGAGCAAGAAAATAGCACGGCGCCACAGCGAGAGCGCTTCGAGAGGGTTCGCCGAGACTAAGACAAATTCGCACGGCGCCACAGCGAGAGCGCTTCGACGCGCACGATCTCCGCAGAAGGTCGCGCGCGGACCGCGGAAATCGTAAAAAGCCCACAGTTTTTGAACCTCGACGCGGACCGCAGAAATCGTAAAAAGTCCCCAGTTTTTTGACCTCGACCACGCGAATCTCCGCAGTGGGTCGCGCGCGCACCGCAGAAATCGTAAAAAAAGATAGACGCGTTTTAAATTCTTTCCTCAAACGAAGCTCTGTCTGAAACTGTTGTATTCTTGCGTGGGACCCAGACATCTGCAGAGGGTTCATTGTGGACTCGCAGAGCAACGCCCCCGCTTCTAGAGGCTCAAAGTCATTCCTAAAGAATTTAAGCAATCCAAATCCTCGCTACTAAAAATGTACTGGCAATGCTCAATTTTGTCCCAGCAATACTAAATTGAGTATTGGCAATTCAATACAGGCAAGCAAATAATATGGCTTTTCTGGGCTACCAAATTTAGTACTCGCAATACAGATTCAATATTGGTAAGAAGGCTCAATTTAATACTGGCAATACTGGCAATACTAGATTTAGTACTGAACACACACAATTAAGTACTGGCAATACTAGGTTTAGTACTGGCAATACTAAATTTAGTATTGGCAATCCTCAACTTAGTCCTTGCAAGCAAATCGTTTGTTTTTTCGGTCCATAAGCCGTAGCAAAAGTCTCTATCTTTCCGCAAGGTTTGACAAATACGCGGCTTGCGCAAAGAAACTTGGTGGATCCCGGAACTGCAAACAAAGCTCTGTCCGAAACTGTTGTGTAACTCGCCGAGCTACCGCCCCCCTTTACATTCCAAAATGTGTTTTTTTTTGGAAGGAAATTAAACCGTTCAAATCCTCGCTGGAAAAATAAGTACTGGCAATGCTCAGTTTAGTCCTGGCAATATTCAATTTAGTACTTGCAATACCAGTTTGACTACAAGCTAGCAAATAATATGATTCTTCCGGGGCATGAGGCGTAGCAAAAGTTTCTTTCCGCAAGGCCTGAAACACAGGGCTTGCGCAAGGATAGAAACTTTTGACCGGAGAGTTTCTATCTCCCCGCGGGACCGCCAAACCTTAAATTAAGTAGCCGCAATACTAGATGTAGTGCTGGCATTACTACACTTAGCACTGGCGACCCCAATACAGTGATATTAAATTTCGTATTGGCAACGCTAAAATTACTACTTGCAATACTGGACTTAGTGCTGTCAATACTAAATATAGTACTTGCAGCATGTCCGAAGCTGTTGTGTTCTTGTGGACTCGGCAGAGCTACCCCCCCAAACGCATAGAGGCATGCATAGGGAAAGGGCACAGTAAAATGCATAGGGGAAGTACAGAGTCAAACGCGTAGACAGTGAAATGCATACAGGCACGCGTAGGGCAAGTACGGAGGCATGTGCGTAGATGCACGCGCAGGGAAAGTAGACAGTGTGAGGCATAAAGGCGTGCGCAGGGAAAGTAGACAGTAAACGCGTAGAGGCATGCATAAGGGCAAGCGCAGAGTGAAATGCATAGATACGCGCGCAGGGAAAGTAGACAATGAAATGCTAGAGGCCTGCGCAGGGAAGTCGGCAGAAATACATAGAGGCACGCATAGGGCCAGTACTGAGGGATGCGCGTAGATGCATGCGCAAGAGAAGTAGACAGTGAAACGCATAGAGGCATGCGCAGGGAAAGTAGACAGTGTAATGCGTAGAGGCACGCGCAGGGAAAGTAGACAGTGAAACGCGTAGAGGCATGCGTAGGGAAAGCACACAGTGAAAGTTGTAGAGATCTTGCGTTCCTTCTTGCACGAGCATACCTTGTGCGACGAAACTTGCATCGCGCAAGAATGCCAAGACGAGACCATGTTCTGCGGCGCCAATACTGTAAGTTTAATTATCCCCTTGACCATGCGGATGATGTGATGGTAGACCACCCACCTCTAAGATGGTCCGAAAGGCTGGTAGGGGGAACCCCCTGCACGACGGCGCACGCACCAAGAAACGCCCCCACAAGCAAGACACTCTAGCGTCTCAAACGACAACCAACCCAACATATGGTCCGTAGATTAAGCTCAAAGCCACCAGCCCTTGGCCTTGTGGAGATCAACTCGCCCTTGGCCTTGGGAAGAGTTGATTTAATTGAGACCCCGAAAGAAAGCATTGTCCACATGGATTTTTGAAGAAGCCGCAAAAGCTTCGTTCGATACCAGGCACGCTGAGTGTAGCCACAAAACCGCACGGGTAGATCAAGGTTTGGAGACTGTCTTCAGCTCAGTTGCCATGGCCTCCTAAAACCATAAACGACAGCTTCGGCGCACGGCCTCGGGGGTTCAATCGTCTTCTGTCGAAGTGCCCTAAACCTGCACGTGCGGAGCAGCCAAACAGAGGGCGCAGTCCACTAAAGGAAGCGCTGCGACATGACCTGCTGCCCCCTCCCCTGACTGTTGAACTTGCAACATATTGAGACATGCTCGGCTTCCTCCTTGTCACTGCGGGAGGGGTGCCACAAAGCAGTGTCAATATTTGGTGGCGCTTGCAATACTTAGGGGTTCCACCTTCTGAGGCAAGGCTGCGACGGCCGTCTCAAGGTTTGCCTTCCAAAGAAGTTCGCACATGTGAAAATTGCGAAACTTGGCCAGGGCTTGTCATGAAACTTTTTGTTGGTTTTTGCGTGGAACTCGTGCAACTGGTGAAAACTGGGAAGAACGAAGAACTTTTACTGTTTCTTCTTCCAAGCTTCACGAGTTTCAGGCGATTTCTGGCCAAGCTTCACAAGTGATACTTTGGACGCTCCAGGTTCTCGCAGGTTGCACATGTGCGGGCTGATGTCCAAGGCAAGTCTCTCCAAAGGCTTCCCGACGGGCGCGGACACAAAAGACGGAGCAGTCAAACAAGGACACTAATTGCTCTTCCAAGTTTCACGAGTTTCACGCAAATTACCAAGCTTCACATGTCTGTGCTACTTTGGACGCTACGCAAGTCTCTCCAAACTCCCGCGCAGACAAGAGACACTGCGGAGCGACGGGCGCGGACACAAAATGCGACGGACAGTCTGCGGGAGCGGTTAAGCCCTAAATTTTGCAAGTGCGGAACAGTCAGCGACATGACACCTGCGGCCCCCCCTCAACATATTGGGCCGCGGAAGACGGGCCGCGCGCTCGGCTTCCGCGTTGGAACTGGCGGAGAGAGGCGTTCGCGCGAAGCGGGCGATGCCACAGAAGCAGTGTCAACATGTGCGTTGGTGGCGCTTGCAATATTTAGGGCATCCACCGTCTGGGGTTATCTAGGTGGCCACAGGTGTGAAGTGAAAGTTGTGAAACTTGGCCACAACTCGCCCTGAAACTCGTTGGTATTTGCGTTAACTTGGGCGAAAAATACGTAAGGGTCTTTTTTCTTCCAAGCTTCACGAGTGTCGCGAGTTTACGAGCTTCAAGGCGAGTTCTGGCCAAGTCTGTGCTACTTTGGATTTTCCAGGCTCTTGCAAGGCACATGTGTGGGCTGATGTCCAAGGCAGGTCTGTCCAAAGCTTACAAAGAGAGACACTGCGGAGCGACGGGTGTGGACACAAAAGATGCCGGATGGTTGAAGAAATGAGTTTTGCAAGCGCGGAGCAGTCAAGCAGAGGGCGCGGGCCATTTCAAAGAAGCACTGCGACATGACACCTGCGTCTATTTTGGTGGCTCTTGCATTATGTGTGGCTTCCACCCTTTGGGGTTAAGTGGTCACAGGTGTGAAGCAAGGCAGACATGTGAAAGTTGTGAAACTTGGCCAGGACTCGTCCTGAAACTCCTTGGTATCTGCGTGAAACTCTCTTGCAACTTGTGAAGACTTGGAAGAAGAAAGAACCCGTACTCGGTTGCATTTGTGTCGCGGTCGTGGCGTTGTGCCTTCATTCACCCAGCCTGTTTTCTTGCGACTGTCGCATCCTTTTCCAGAATCCTCGAGTGTCAAAGGGCGATGTCCAAAAAACGTTGCGTAAGATAAGGACCCTCCCAAGCCATACTTCATCGATAATAGGATTTGTGGCTGCGTGCGACGGGAAGCTGAAAACAAACAAAGGCCTTGAGCTGAATTGATGTGCTGAGTGACATGGGTGCACCAGGCCTTCTATGTCATCCAGGAGGGCGAGGCGCGAGAGGGTGAAGGGTGGACTGGGGAAAGCCATGACTGACTGGCCTTTATTCTTTCTTCCTTGGCAAGGGGCCAACCAACCACCCCCCGTGCAAACCAAAGACGCTGCTTGAAGGTCTTCCTCAACTAGAGAACCGCTTTGCCCCTTTCCAACTTGGGGAATGAAACTCAACCCGTGGCGCCGTTTGTTAGACTTAGGTGGAGGCAGTTTGCGGCTTCCATCCTTCTCGTTTTGCAGGATTGCTTTGTCCTGTGGCTTGCGGCTTCTGGTGTTTTTTGCAGCTTGTGAGTTGACGTTGGCGCTTCTTTTGACTTATTGCTGCAGCCGCCTAAACCTGCCCCCAGACCACCCTAAACCCGCTCCAAACCACCCTTGACAGAGATTTGAACAAAGGTGCCGTTTCTGTTTCTTGCTGCCAGCGGGTTATTGAAAGACTCGTGACGCCAGGCGCATGTGCTGGGTGACAACGAGGCCTGCTTTCCCGGGGATCCGTGTATGCTTTCCGGATTTGAAGTTGATGGCCCTTGGGTTTTGAAAAGGATGAAGTTTTGCGGGGCAGATGCTTTCAGAGTCAAACAAGCATCGCAAAGCACAAAGTCTTGAAGGGACGCAGCAGCACCCCCTTTTGATGGGAGGTTTTTTTCCAGTTTTTGATTTGATTTGAGAATCGTCCGGAAGTAGAAGATCGGCCAAACCCAAGGAAGGGCTTGGACAATTCCGATCCAACGCCTTGAAACTTCAAACCGTCCTTCCAGGAGGGAAGGCTTTCGCAAGCTTGAGGACAAGTTAGCTCAAAGCGTGAAATTTCACGAGTTTTCACGGGCTTCTCACGGAGTAGTTTGAGTGGCTGAGTAAACAGGGCCGTTCAGCTGAGTAGAAGAGGCTTGGTGAGGCATCCCGGGCAGAAGGGGCCAGGGTCAGGCCCCAGGCGCCCAAGCTCCTGGTTTACCTAGGCCTTTGGCTTAAACTGGGCCACGAACCCTTCAAGAAAGCCTCGAGAAAATAACTGTTCAAAGGGCATCCCCCTATTTTATTTTGACGGCAGCTATTTGCAAGGGCAACCGGAACCGAGGCTCTCTTCGGGCTTCCACACCTAACGCCAACCTCAGTTTCCCATCGTCGAAGCTTGGGTTGGAGACCTTCGCCAGGTGATCATTGCCGTGCTGGCAGCCGGGGACTACTTTGGCGAGGCGCAGCAGTGCGCGAGCGATGGAACCTTGCAGGTCAAGACCCCGCCCTCCCCAAAAAAGTGGATTCCAAAGGAAGTTTACAAGGAACTTCCGCAGCACGGATGCCAAGTGAAAGGTAGTTTGGCTCGCAGACAAGATGAAGAAAGCGTGAACGCGTGCGAGAAAACATACGTGGGTATGTGGCGGGGGAATAGAAATCGTGAAGAAGTGACCCTCTGCGAGTTGTGACGGGTCTGCGTCCATGGTTTGTTGGTTGGTTGGTTGGTTGGCTGGTTGGTTGGTTGGTTGGTTGGCCGGTTGGGCGGCCATATACCCAGCTGCGTGTCGGGTGAGTGCTGGGCTTTTGCTGAGGTCCGACTGTAATGAAGGCGGGCCTTGAGCTTGTTCGGGGTTCGTTTCGGCTTGGCAAAGGGCTGATGTCCAGGATCCTGTTGGAGGGTTTGAGGTTGCTTTAGGGATATTGAGGTTTGGTGGTTTGTTTGGGGCAACACCCCACAACCAACCCAAACCAGCCCAAAACTTGCACCCACGCCCTGTAGTGGCCAAAGGCTCCTGCAGAAGTTAGCAAACCTGCCCCAGCAAGCCAATAGTTCAAGCGCTGCGTGCCGGGTCTCCGCCTTAATTAAGCTCACGCACGGGGGGAAGCCCAGAAAAGCCGGGGATATCTCTCCTGCCGCGTCGATGCCAACCACCTTGGTGATGTACAGGTTTTGTGGCAGGCATTGCGCTTTCGCAGGTCTAGGTGCAAATTTCATAGAGCACGTTTGAAAGGGCAGGTGCAGATTTCGCGGCAGGTGCAACACTTTCGTCGGGTCGATCGATAGAGAGGCAGATAAATTTATAGATAGAGAGATAGGTTGTTAGATAAAGATAAGTATGAAGAGATGCATAGTTGAAAAAAGTAGGTACGCAGATACCTATAAGACAGAAGAGATAGATAGATAGATAGATAGATAGAATGATTGATAGATAGATAGGTAGGTAGATGCTTAGACAGATAGATAGACAGATAGAGAGAGAGAGAGAGTGAGGCTGTTGTAAATCCTTGGACTTTGCGCCGGTCAAGTTCTGAAGGCAATGCTTTGTTTGTTCTTCTAGTCCCAAAAGTGCTCCCTTGTTGTCACGTCTGGCACCCGTGCTTTGGCCCAAGCATCACTGATCGCAGAGTCAGGCGCGACACGGTTGTGACAGCAGAACAATATCCCCTGCCCCATGTTTGCCCGCGCCATCAAGGGTTTGCCTGGCTAGTTGGGTTTTTTGTCTGGCTATTTGTGTTTTTCTGTGGTTTGAAAAGGACGATCTTAAGCAAAGGAAAAATGAATTATAACTTCTTGTCAACGGTTTTTGGATACAAACCTTTATGTTTGTATGCATAAATGTGTAGTAATGTATGTATAACCTTTATAGGAACCAATTTTGCAGTATAAACTAACTTAATATTATATTGAATAATAGTTGGTGCATGACGGCTACATCAACAAATTTTGATATTCTGTGGAAGTGTTGAAGTTGACCATTTCTACTGCAAGACATCTCAGCGCATGCCTTGCCCTGGGCAAAGCCCATCACAAACCCACTGAGGATGCCCAACTTCCTCAACACCCCAAAGAGGCCCCCCGAAAGAATCTCCAGCATGGTTTGTGGATCAAACAGTTCATACATGTGGGGGCCTGGGATCACTTTTCATTGTTCGGCAGCGTTCAACGCTTTTTTACACACCCCAAACCATGTCAGCGCAACATCAGTCATGTGCATCAGTGGCAGGGGGGGCAGGGCAAACAGTCATTGTAGGTTGGCTTGCTTAGGAGTAGGCATGATGATACTTGTGGTATGGGGCTGCTTGAAGGTAAATACACAAACATATGTTTTAGATAGCAGTTCTAGTTCTGGGTTTGTTTGGCATGACGTCCTGGCACGATCATAGCTTCAGCACGCACCTTGTTTGTCAGAAGACGTCCTCAACTTCTTCGGCCAGGGGCCTGCCGAGGTTTAGTCTACACCTCGGCTGCAGCTGGGGCGGGTCTAACTAAACTAGTGCACCGAAAGGTGCTTAAAATAAGCACCAAAAGGTGCAACGCGCGCCGAAAGGTGCCTATGACAATAAGCACCGAAAGGTGCAAAAACGCGCGAAAAGGTGCAGGTCTGAGCCCCTCAAGCGCTGGAAGGTGCTATTTTTCTGTCGGGGCGCACCTCAACCCTCAACTTGTTGCGTGTTGTGGAAAACACCCATGTTGGAAGTAACCGTCACGAGCGAGGAACCTTTGATGACCTTTGCTTCGCTTGATTACGAACTACTAACTTGTTGGGGCTATTGGTGCAAAGTCGAACAACATAACACAGCACACACAGTGTTCTCCATATGTGTTCCCCGCAAGTTCGTTTGGCAAGAGCTTGCAAACGCATAAAACTATGACGGCATCTTAGCGCTTTTGCAGGAGCCAATATAGCACCGCGCGCTGCCAGTGTAACACTGGTTTTGCCCAATCGTTGTTCGTCTGGGGCGCAGAGTAGTTGTGAGTTGCGATCTCGGGATTGATTTGCTTGTCCCTGGGAAAGAAACCTATAAACCTTCAACGGGCGGGCGATCTTGTGCCAGCCTTTGAGCCGCGATGTGCTTTGATACGCCTTGCTTGAGTTTGTTCGCCTGCCTGTCTCTGCCGCCGCTGTGCAGTTGAGGCCGCGCGCGCTCAAGCGTCCTGCCTAGCAGAGCAGTCTAACATGTGGCCTCAGCACACGCTTGTTTCACGCGGTAGCCTGATGCGCACGGGCAGCCCAGACCATCCGCACCCAACAATGAACACGAGCAGGTTGACGGAGCCGTGCGACGTGTCAGTTCGAGCCCTTGTGTGTTGCCTATGGTAAACTTTTTGTTGTTTGGCAGCGGGATGGCTGCTGTGCGCAGTGGGTTGGCATATCGCTAAGATTGTTTTTTGTTGGCCTGTTGCCGAGGACTTGGGTGGTGATTAAGGAGGCGCCTGAGGCGGATGCGCGCCGCCAAGGAACTGCTGCGCACACAACTTTGCTAGCCGTGAGTCAGACGCCCGGAGACGGCCAAGATCGCAAGGCTCCCCGACTCCGCAACCGGCCATCACCCTTGCAGCAGAGGCCCCCTAGTGTTGAATATTATTCCCCACATCCCCAAACCGCCAATACCAAAATATGACACACCGATGCCGTGCGTAAGAACTAGGGACACCCAAGCAGTTGATCTCACGTGTGTTCCCCCTTAATAATAGGGTTCCTATTTTGCGCCCATGTATTCCGAAATCTTCAGGCTTTGAGGGTGCCCCAGAGCCTAGCAAATCAAGACCAAATGCGTGAAAACACACCAGCGCCAAGTGACTAAGCGAATGGTAAACGACTAAAACCAATACTGAAACACGTGAAAACCAACAGGAATTTTGCAAGAAACCGATGTTTGCTGCGCAAGTTCCGAAAAAGCCATAGTTGAACCAAGCGCGGGCTTGGAAACCATTTGGACGAGGACCGCAAAAGAAACCCCGCACTTTCCTGTTTAATAGCGTTTGTGTTTTTCAGAGGAGTGTGTGCATTGGGGGGTCGCCTGCTTTGTACTTGGGGAAGGGGTTCATCCAGTATAGAACTGGGCGAACTTTTTCGCATCTCAGAGCATGGTGACATTTTCAAGGAAATTTGGAGATGGAGCTTTCAACTGCTTTCCCCACCTCGGTGGATTCCATCGGAAGGCGCCACTTGGCCTTGCTGCCCTCAGTGGATGTTCATGCTTTCAAGCAAATGGTTGATCAGGGGCAGCTGTGTTTCGGAAGAGTGCTCGGGCATGGGCCTGGGCAGCAACAGTGGGAATCTCTTTCAGGCGTTGAGAGGTTTGTCGGGTGCGCCGTTGACTATGCCAACATCCGCGTGGCCTTGAGAGGGCAAGACTGCCCATGGAAGCAATTTCCAGAGCCTCCTGCTTTGCCTGCTTTGCCAGACGGTTGAGGAACCATTGTAAATTCCTCGTAAACTGGCTGTTCCATTTGCATCCAACTTGCACGTTCCAAGGCAAGGAGAGAGGTGCTGGATTGGGTGATTCCTCGCCAACTTCCCATCAAACAGTCTTTGGAGATCAGCCATGACCTCACTGCAGACGACGTCGCGCTCCTGGACTGGTTGGCGGCAAAGGCAGCGATTCCACTCAACGCGCAGATTTGTTTTGGGGCGATGGCCTTGCTGATCCAGCCTCTGGCGCGCTGGGGACATGCGACGTCCAATTGGTTGCATGCTTGCCCATGCCCCAGACCATGTTCGACAAAGAGCTGGTTGCGCCCGCTGAAAGGCCGACGGGCAATTGAAATGTCGCGCGGGCAGACGCAAGGCTTTGCAAAGCAATTGTCAAATGTTGGCATTATCAAGAATGGTCTGAGCACAGTTAGTTAGTGAGCAAGTTTGACACAGCAAGGGCGCGTGGCGCTTCGAGTGAAGCTGTCTTTCTCATTTTGGCAAGATCGTCCTTGGAGCAGATCACTTGCCGGGTGAAGGAACCTGGATCGGGGGTGGGCTTCGCTGCAGCTCGCGGGCAGCGGCTCGACTCCGCGCCAGCGCTGCTTCATCCTGGGCGTGCGGCAAAAAAGCGCGGGGGCGCCGGTTAAACCGCTTTGAAAAACAACCTTTGCAAGCGAGTAATTTATCACACGCGGGCTGACGCGCAACGTAGTGACCTGCGGCATGACACTAGCAAACGAAAAACGCTGCAGTAGCAGAAGCAGCAGCAGCAGGAGCAACACAAATGCAAAAATGGAAAAGGACAAAAAGACGGACAAGGCTCACTGTTGGCCAGGAGGCCCTCAGCCATCTGCAGAATACTCCAAGCCCAACTCTCGTATTGCAGCTGTGAACCCAAGGGCCTGCTTCGCAATCCGAAGCGCTTTGCGAGACTGACGGAGTTGACAACCATTGGACGGATGGGGCTGAAGGCCTTTCGCGGCAACAGGCGGCCATTTCACAGCGCGCATCTTGATGTACTTGCCGTTCCACTTTCACGCTGGCAGCATTCCCGGCAATGTGCGCTGCAGGGATCTTGGCGACGTCGTGCACGTCCTGGCCGCCGTCCTCGCTTTCTGTTTTCCCCACCTTCGCGGGAAAACCATGGGCTTTGAAGTACACCTGCTGAGTGTAAATGCGCCCGGCTCGGTGGCTGAAGGCGAATCCGTCAAGGTGAGAAACCCCACGTGGGCGTCACTTGGGCTCAACGATCGCTTCGTCTTGATCGTGTCCAGGCGGCTCATGTGCTTGCCGTCCTGCGGCGCAGCCAACGCCACCCAGCCTCCTTGCTGGCGCACTCGGCAATGTCAAGCTCCTTCTCACCGTCGGTCTTGCTGCCGCATGGCGCGTTGGTTTTTCGCTTCTTGCTCTGATTCTTGCCATCGTCTTCGTTCTGAGAGCTGCGCGTCTTCGGGGGCAGGTCCGGTGGATACTCCCTGAACTCACCCTTGAAGATGCTGTGGTCATGCCAGGCAGCCAAGACTTTGGCAGGCGTGGACAGGGCCTGGAGGGTGGAGCCTGGAAGCCTGGCTCACCTTGTCGAATCTGGCAACCTGAGCGCAGTGATGGTCACAGTTGGCGCGGGCGGCTACTTGCAGAACAGAGCCCAACACGATCCGTAAAGGGACCACCTTGCCTGGCTACTACAAGTTCTGGGCGCCGGCGGGAAAGGAAAAAGAGGGGGTTGGCCCAGCCGATGCGCTGTTCTCCTTGGAGGGCTCAGCAGCTGCAATGAAGCTCTGCGTTCCTGCAAAATGTGGTGCAGCTGGCCAATCACACACTGTCATCCCAATCGGTTTACAACCGTCTCCTTTCTGGCAGGCTGACGAACGGTTTGAAGCTGCTCGGCCAGCTTCTCGGTGTGATGCTGCAAGGCTCAGTCCACCCGGCATTCTTCACGGTCATCGTTACAATCGCGACACTGAATTGGTGAATTGGTGAAAGTATATGTATACAAACCACGTTAAACGCACCACTGGCCCCAACACAACTGGCCACAAACACATGGCTTGGACCTTGGCCGCAGCGCGGCCAAGGTCTCCAGTGTGAGCATTCAGATCCACCACCAGGACCACAGGCTGGGGCGTGCCGGGTCAAGGAGGCCAGCGCTCCACGCAGAATGCTTGCGCAGCCATCCGCTCCAACCTGCGCAACCTTCTCTGCCGCGCCCTGGGTCAGCGACAGGGCATCGTCAGAAATGTCCTCGATGGCGACCATGTCCCTTCCAGGCACCGCCTCAGCCGCATCCAGGAGCCCTTTCAGAACTGCCTCGTTTTGGAACGCGGAGGCTTCTCCTCCATCAAAGAGCATCAGCCGCCCATGATGAATCATCGACCTGGCGGGCGGGCTGGCCAACTCATTCATTCATTCATTCATTCATTCATTCATTCATTCATTCATTCATTCATTCGTTCGTTCGTTCGTTCGTTCGTTCGTTCGTTCGTTCATTCATTCTCACGGGCACTTAAGCCTTTGACATGCCCGCATCATGATTTGTTCAGGCCCAGCCGGGCCTTTGATCTCTTTCATCAGCTCTGTCCATGTAAGGAAGGGCATGTCCAGGTTCAACCAGGATGATTTGTCCTGTTTCCAAAAAAGCCCACGATGATAGCTGCGCGCTGGAGAGAGGAGCAGGCCGACGCAGGCGCCAGTTTTCGGGGAGTGCGAGTTCACCAGGTAGCCTGCTAGGGCAGCCTGCGCGCGCTGGTTCTTGGAGCTTATTTGTCTTTTGCCATCTGGAAGGTCTGGGACGTCCTGTGGCCAGCCAGAGTTGCCGGCTAGACTCAGCGCGCCTTGGCTTGGCGGAAAGCCTCCTGCTGCCTGTGCTGCAGCTCGGCGTGATACACACTGGCTTCATGATCCTCGCACTTCAGCAGCCAGTTGGAACCGTGCCTTGGCGAGGGTCCGTTTTTCACAAGGCTCAGCGCTGAGTAGGCGCATGACAGCCACAAAGAAACCAGCTTGTCAGAACACTCAAACATCTTCAGCTCAGTTTGCAGCAACTTCTCTCAGCAAGAAGCTGGCTGGCTGGCTACCGCAACCTTGAGATGGAGCTCCAGGTGGCATTGGCTGAGCGCTCCGCCTCTTGGACCTCGGCTGGTTTGACAGTGGCCAAGGAGCTTATGAAAGGAGCGCCAAGGGGACTGATGGAGTTTTCGCTCCTGCCAAGTACCCACCAGCAACTGGCAAAGGTGCGCTGCTTCCCGCAAGGCCTCCTTGGAAAGCTTTGCCCGGTTACCTGGCAGCAGGTGGCATCCACAAACCGGATCATCAGCGCAAATTGCTCCAGGTCTTGTCCCCCGTCTTGGTCACAGCGCCCACCTGGATGGCCTTGTTGGCAAAGGCCTCCTACAACGCAACAGATTTTGCAAGTGGTAGCAACTCATTCTAACTTTGAGAAGTAAACGAATGGTCTGGTAGCCTGTTATTTCCAGCAACAACTACTACCCCAGCCTCTGCGAAGGCAGACTGCGCGCCAAACTCAGACGTGTGCTTCAGAAGCAACTCAGCTGTCCCAGGTGGTGCTGACAGCAGGAAGAGCGACGCGACGCGCTTCTGCCCAGCAAGCTGCAACTCCCTGGTAGCCTCCATGTTCCACGCCTTGATGGCAGCATCCGCTTTGAAGCCCTTAGTGCAGAGAAGGCTGAGCTTTGATGGCCATGTTGGAACATCGTGTGCTCGACGAATCACGCCTCTTGATGACAGCGCGGCGTTTGCCAAGTCCGAAGGGCATGCGACCACGACTGACAACAGACCAGTTACAAAGACCCCAGCGTTTTTAATTACCTCACTCACGCCAAGTACAACTGTGCACTTTGGAAGATAGGGCACGAATGCCACCCGCTTGATGTCTGTGCTCATTGTTCCGCGAGGCCCAAATGACCCGCATGGACTCAAACAAGCCAGGAAAAGAAGGGTCATTCCCTCTTCACATAGTGTGCCCACCCAGAAGGCGGCTGCCCGACCCCTTCACCGGACCCCTGCGGGCCCGACCGCAGAAGAAGCGGGTTGCTGGGCGCTTACAAACGCAGTAGGAAGCATTATGGATTGACAGAGTGACTGCTAACCAGAAAACTTTCAAGAAATACTTCCCATGACACGCATTAAAGTTGCCCTTTGAGATGAAGCTGTTGCACAAGTACTGATGGCCGTGGTGAGGTGTGACGCGGGCTTAGTGCTTGAGGCAGGACTGAAAGACAAGCCCGACAGCTTGAGGCAAAACATGGCACGAAGTGTTGACATCTTGCCGGGTCGTGCTGAACTCAAGGCCTAGCGCAACAGCAACGCTGTTGGTGTGAGGAGGGGCTCGCTGCAGGTATTGCTGGGGCCCACCAAAATGGGATAGCAGCTTCTTGCCGCACTCAAAGGCGATCTGTTCGAAGTCCTCTGGTGTGGCCCTTGCTGCCTCTGAATAAAGAGCAGCCAAGTACTCAGCCTCAGACGACGCATCAGCAGCAGCTACCTGACTGGCCGTGAAGAGGTCAACCTCCATGTTTGCCAGCTCCATCTTTCCGAAGGTTCCATCCTCCTCCTTCCCCTTGACATCTCCCTCTGATCCGCCCCTAAGTGCAGGTTCAACTGGCAGCGCGGGCTGGCACTGACGCCGCTGAAATTAAAAGCAAAACCTACAGTGGATAATAAAAGAAGCCATCGCAATCCCGATCGGACATGGGCGCGCTAAGACTAATGGCAGGTTCACAAGCCAAACTCAGGCCCAAGCACGGAAGCTGAGAGCACCTGAGCCAGGATTTCAAAGCAAGCTGTTTGCTTGCAAATTACCTTTGATTGCCAAACATAGGTCACAGCGCAACCCAAGCTGAGATTTACAATGGCTCAAGACTGGCCACTCAGACTGGGAACTTGGCCCATGGTTGGCCAGAATACGGCTGAGGTACTCCCAAGGAAAAAGTCCTGTGCTGTAGTCTGCCACGGGCGCAGTCTCACCCAGGCTGAGCTTTTGCCTGGGGCCGCCCGCCAATCCCGCAGCGCACCGCTCAAATGACACAAGCTTGGTCTTGGTAACCGCTGCCATCCTCTGAGCCTGACATGTGGGATGGAATCAAAACACATTCAAAACCATTCAAAACACACTCATTGTGACGGACACATCAATCAGGAAAATGAGAGCTGACGATTGCGCCTCCCACCCACCCTGCAGGCCCATGCAGCCTGGGCTTTGTTTCTTTGGGCTGTGCAGCACTTGGCTGCCTGGAGCTTTGGTGCCAGCGTCAACCCTGGCGCGACCCAACTCCTCCACGAAAAAGCGGCAGACATCCCACCTGGAGATGATGGAAATGATCATGACGAGATAAGGAAGAAGAGGGAAAACGATGATTGGGTCATCGTCGGCGAAGAAGAAGAACGGCAAGAAACAGAAGACGGGATCGTGCCAGGGTTGAAAGGACGAGAGTATCAAGGGAGGAAGCCGAAAAGGCCGCGGTACCACCATGGCCCAAGGTCACACAACTGCATAACTGGAGGTTGACTTTGACAATGAATATGCGCAGTGCGTCTGCAGATTGATGCATGGCATACATGGGTCAACGCATGATTTGAGCTCAGCCCCAGCCTTGATAAGCTCTCCTACTCCGATGGTGAACGTTTCGCAACTCCCGGCGTCAAGCTCTACAAGCAAGGCTGCGAAACGCTCCAGCCGACGCAAAATACGTATTGCTGGATGTTCCAAGCAGAACTACGACAGAAGCAGAACTGGTAAGCTTGTTAAAGGGCGGAGCGCATTGCGATGATACTGCAGTCCTTTCGGCCTGTCAGCGGCAAGCAAATGAAAGGAGATCGTACCCTTGTGACCTGAACACCATGAGGTTCTTATCGGCAGGGCGCTGAGGTCCTGTTGTGTTTTCGACGGTGAATGCCACATGGGATCTGTTGCTCGGTCGAAGGAGATCACTTTGCGCGACATCAGAATCCTACAGATTCTTGCTGTGCCTCATCGATCATCAGTTAATGACGGATAGAGAGGCGTGCACGAGTAGAAGGAGAGTCCACCAAATCATGCTGCGTCACAAGACTCCAAAGAACTGAACGCTTGTTTTTTGAATGGAGTGTGTTTGAAGGATGTTGCCCAGTCAGAGCTGCGAATGAATGCAGATCTGCAATTTGTCTGCTTTCTCAAAGCGTGTACCCCAACATACCCCAACCGAAGAGCGCTTCCCCAGTTGTTCTGTCAAACCCCGTGCCCCTTTTTGTTCGGCTAGTTCCCACCAAGAATGGTTCCCTGTAACAGTCGTTCGGCTGGCTGGGATGGAACTGGCTTGGAAGTGGGTTGGGCTACTCTAACCCAAAAAATGGGTGAGGGGGCTGCAACCTTCGGCAGAAATTCCAGTGCATCGTCAGGCTGCATTGCTCTCCAACAAGCCGGCGCCTTATGTACCTTAGCCAACAAACTTCGGCTTTGGGTGGGGCTCATTCAACCTTGCTGCCTCTCAGTGCAGCACCATTAAATGTTGGCTAAGGTGTTCCAATCCACGACTCAAACAGGGCAAAGCCTTGCGAGAAGCAATTCTTTGTTGACTTTTTTTGTCAGAAGAGTTGTGCAGGCAGGGCCCGTTCCTTTCACACGAGCGCTGCGTGTCATGAAAGCGCAAGTGAAATGTATGGGGTTGCTGGTGATGTGGATTGTGGGGATGCAGGGCGATGCTGTAGATGCCCGATGCAGTTTACTTGCTTTCATCTCAATCAGGGAGAACCTTCGGAGCATGCCCCAAATGGTACTAGGCATGTGTCAGAAGGTTTGTCCTTCTATGGTTTTGCATGTCCAAAACCATCCTTCTATGTAACCTTGTGGCTCGCCGCGCGGAAGATTCTCCATTTCAGTCATTCCAAAAAAGTGCGCCTGTTGCTTCCAGGCTTGTCATTGCATGTGAGTGGCGCATTTGTCATTTAGCTCGCTCCTGCAATGAGAAGCTGAAGCTTTTCGCAAGACACACATCTGGGACTTTCTTTCGGAGTCGGACTCTGATTGACAATGTGTCAAGCCCTTCAGAAACAGCTTATCGCACAGAAAGTTATGATCGAAGGTTTCCCAGCGCCAGAAAACCAGTATCAAAGGAGCACGACTTCCACCCGGATGGTTTCCGGAGTTTCCAACGGCACAAGGGCCCGCAACGCCACGGTGCGCGCGGCTCCGCGGCTCCGGCTGCAAGGGGAACTTGTATCAGAAGGTCTCAAGGATTCCGGGCGTTTTCATTGGCAAGGGATCGTATTCTCGGTTCAATTTGTTCATCCGGGTTGGTTGGGGTTCAGTTGAGTTGGGGCTTGCAAAAATTAAGGAACAAGCGAAACACAGTTCCTGTTTGAGCGGAGTGTCCACCAGATACTCAGTTGGAACCGTTTGGGACGGTTTGAAGCACCCTTCAGCTGTTGGCGGGACACCCCCTACCTTTCTGGTTGCCAATCTCACGTTTCCGAAATGCGGTGTTGGCACCCAGACCGCCGCGGGAAAAGGGGCTCCTTTTGGTATCGTTTCAAAATACAAAAGGCGAACAACCCGCTGCAGGTCCTTTAATTTTGAGACACACAGATGGGCCCCGAACCATGCATTGCAGCGTGCGGATGCGCTGGATATTTGTGCGGATCAGGCCCGAATTCAGTTGCTGGCAGAAAAGCCGTTGATTTTGGGGTTTGGGGCGAAGAGACAATTCGGACCGCACATTTCTGTCAACAACAGCGCCCTCACGGAGCAGCGTTTTTCTCAGATGATTGATTTTAGCTTTGTGGGGAATTTGCAAAAGCTCCGCGCAGGCACTTGTGTGATACATTTTATGCCGCGATGCCCCGCGAAGCCAATTCGCGTAGCTCGGTAACATTGACACAGGCGAAGCCACTTCGCGAAGCCACTGCGTGGTTGGAGTGTGTTGTGTGGTTTCATGGCAAGTGTGTTGTGTGGTTTCATGGCAGTAGCATGCCGAAGGTTGATGTTTAGATTCAGAATGCTACGACAAGATTACAGGAAGATTCCAGGAAGACGACCGGAAGAGCGCAGCGCGTTTCAGGGCCGTAGCCTCCCCAGCAGTGTGTAAGCCTTGAACCTCTCAAAAACAATGCTCCTTTGGGGAACAGGGCCGTTTCGATAAATTCAAACCTTAGAGCAGGCTCTAGAGAGGAGGCTCTTGGGATTGCTTAACAAAGAGTTGCTTGAGGACTGGCCCTAACGTGAGTTTGGTGATAACAATCGGTTGCTAGTGGTGAGACGTCGGTTGTTTAGCCAAAAGGACACCTGTAGGATTGAAGCTAGAAGCTGGTTTTCGTGGGTGACCACTTTGCTTGCAAGCGTGGAGGTGCTCCGTCCAACGTTGGTCACTTTCTGGCCAACGTTGGTTGAGCGATGTTTGCGACGCCCGCTTTTCGCCGCTCGTTTTCGGCCGCACCCATTTCTGCATTGGCGAGCGATTCCTTCGTGGTTTGCCCTGCTATTGGAGCCAAAAGACCCATGCGTGCGTCCTTTGTTTTGAGGGTCCCATCTTGGGATTGCGTGCAAGCGGGGCGTGTGCCCGGCTGCTAAACTGGAGATTCCGAAACAGGGCAGTGGGCAAAAGACCGAGATATATCTTGGTACTCCAAGCCCCAATGGGCTTTTGGCCCCCCAGCTCACAGAAGGTGTAGAGGCCTCAAACCCATAAGGTTTGCGTCGCGACGTCCCGATAAACCTACGCTGCACAGCCAATGATTCGGAGGCCCCTTCTTTGAACGCCAGCTGGATGTCTCCCTTGTGAGCGGATTGAAATGTCACCTTTGGGTTGACTGGGATGATGAGAGAACACCCCCCCCCAAGATTTCATCGGACTGAGGCGAGATCCCCTTTCCCCGGCTTCGAGCGGCGCTCGGCAAGAGCTGAAAACACAAACCCGGCTGAATGAGACCCATGTCTAAACAAAACCCTTTCCGCGGGGTTTGCTGATATTGCTTTTTTGGCAGCACCCTTTGGGCCAAATTGCTTAGTTGTATTTTCGGTTCTTTACAGGTAGGAAGTATGAAGACCCCAGTTTTCAAATCTGTGAAATAGAATCCATGCTTGCATAGGAGTGACGGACGCTGTTGCTAGGGTATGGGGTTTGGGTGGTCTCTTTTGATTTCTTGTTAGACGGGTATTGGTCTTGGATTCTCAGCCAGGATCAGGTCGTGCAATGAGCCATGACAAACTTGCAGCTCCTGTTTGCCATGCTTCGATGGTGTGGTCTCATTGCAGCAGGGCTGGTGCAGTTTGACTCAGGGATGAATGTGTTGATGGCGCTGGCTTTCCTAGTGCTTCGGATGTCTCCGCCATTGCCAGAAGCAGTCAAAGGGGGGCCTCGCCTTCACTCGGATCCTCAGATCCAAGCCAGCTGATTTTTTTCAAGTAAGCTGCTCACATCAGAAACATTCAACTGCACATGTGTTGTTCTTCAGTTAGAACTAGATGTTGATTTTAATCTTATTTAAGAGGGATTTAGATTTAAGTTCTAATTGGTGCAGCAAAATATATTTAAACTAGCCTCTTACCGAGTTCTTTTCATGGACAGGACGGAAGATGGAAGACTAATGGAACTCGTGCCTTATTAATTTCTACGCATGTTCCAATAGTTAATGTTAGTTTCGCACCACATATGGGAAAGGACTTCTCCTTTCCATTCTCATTCAACATAGACATCCTAGTAGACTTTCTTCCTTCAAACACTGACTACAATTTGGAAAAAGGGGCCTTAACAAGAAGTTTTAAAGGGAAGGTTTTTCCAGAGCTTTAACAGGAGCTGCACAAGGAGCCCCATAAGCAGCTTTTCAAGGAGCATGAGGAGTTTTATGAGAACTTTAACATGTGCGCTGTAAGCTGTATATGGAGCCTTATATTCAGCTTTGCAATGACCTTCATAAAGAGCTTTATCATGATCCTCAAAAGGAGCTGTACAAGCATCTTTGCAACCAACTGTACAAGGAGCCTTTCAGGTGCCTTAGACAGAGCCTTATGACGAGTCGTGTAAGGGGCTTTATTTGAAGCTTCATTCACTGGCCTGAAGCTTAAAAAGTTTAAGGAAACGTTAGTTCAAGCCCAGTGCAACGCATGTTGCTTCGGGACTTGCAAAATGCGAGTTCTATGAATATCTTGGGCTGCTGGAAACACAGGTGCCAAGACAAGTCTAGTGCCGTATGTCCAGCTGTTTTTCAATTTGGAACGCAGAGGCCGCGTGTGCGTATGAGGGTCCAGGCAAGCGCACGTGCTTGTACACATTGTAGAACCATTCTCTTGCAGCCATAAACCGCGTTGTCTCGGGAAGGGCTTGCCGAGTCAAAGTTCCGCCGCTGTTGCATGTCGCAGATTCAATGATTTCAATCATGCTGAACGCAAGGTTTGAATTCTTGAGGATTAAAGTAGGAAGTACTTTCTGAATCGGATTTTAACCAAAGATAATGGCTATGTAAATGGAACTTGAATGTCTATGTTGCTTGCTAATTTTGGTAGGACACCCTTTCCAAGCATGGTTTTAATCAAAGTTAACCGCAGCTTGACAAGCGCGTGGAAAGGTAATGGACAGTAGTGGAGCAGATTTGAAAAGGCGGAAGATGGCAAATGATCAGATGCGCAAAGCTGCTGGATGGACATTGAATTGCATAAGTTTGTATGTATGTATATATGTGTGTTAAGATACATGCTTCTCAATACACCGTTGATGGTGCCATGTACATCCAAGGCCTTGAGCCTTCCTTCAGTACAGCTAGGAGTGTACATCACCGTCATAGGAAAACAACAGCGCTTCACTTCACACACATGCTTTAACATGGTAGCGGAGCAGTACGTAGTGTACCTGGGAAAGACAAGAGCAAAGGCATCACACAAGTACAAGATAGCACCGCCACGATTCTCAGGAGAGCGCAGCACAATTGAAGAATGAAGGTACAAGATGACAACGCAAAAGACCCTTCACACAACAGACTGCTGAGACGTTTCAACTTGCCAAGTACGAACGAGACAACGTCACACTACTACCAGACGCAGTCAAGATCGCAATACTGCTCAATGAGACAAAAGGAGTGCTACAGCAACACCTGCAGCTGCAAACAGGAAACATCACGACCTATGCGCAAATCAGACCTCTGGTGATAGAGTATCTGTCACAGAGCAGCATCATCATTCACCAGGCCGCAAGCAGCTACATCAAGCAGCACCAACCAAGGACCAGCGCAGATAGGCTTAGGAGCAACATGGTGCAACAAAGGCGAAGGAAAGCAAGGTAAGTGCAAAGGCAAAGCAGCAAAGGCAAACGGCTACGGCGGCTACTGGAACAGCTACCACTACAACAACTTCAAAGGAGGAAAAGACAAGCAGTACACTCAACAAGCGGTTGGAGAAGGAACTCCTTTCAAAGGAAAACAAGAGGAAAGGACACAGCAACAAAGGAAGAAGCAAAGGATACTCGATATTACAGCAACCACAAAGGGAAAACACACAACAAATGTTTGCTACGGGCGCGGGCAGCCAGGACACATCACCAAACAATTCAGGGTGGCAATCTACAACTGCGCTACTGGCAAATTCGACACGACTGCAGACAGATGACTGGTAACATCAGGCACGCTATGACAGCAGTTGGTACCACCAAATTCAAACACAGGAGCAACAACTAGCACTACCACAACCAGCAGATTCATCAGCAGTATCTACCAGGGTTTAAAAAAGTAACAATGTCCGTGACTGGCGCCGCAGCAACTCTCAGAAGACAACAAACGGGTCTGTCTCGCGATTGACAGCGGTGTGGCTACACACGTATGCCCACCATGGTTCCGCCACAGTTTCCACTACAGGAACTTGAGCACGGAGCAGGACCAAAGCTTAGAACAGTGACCAACCAACACATCACGCTTTGGGGGCACAGGCCGGTTTGGGTGACGAACCACAGTGGAGAACAGATTGTCACACCTTTCTACTTTTGCGAAGTTAAACAGCCAACTCTTTCAGTTACACGGCTGGCGGAATAAGGTTTCCAAATTACATTGGATGACAATCCAAGACTACAACACAGCAAAGGGTTCAACAGCACACTGGAGAACACTACAGCAACAGCTTACAACAAAGACACGGCCAAAGAGCGCGTCGCAGAAGGTCACACCACATGTGATTCGGCAAAACCTGTGCGCGCGATTGAGAGAGAAGACAACACCACCAACACTTCCGGGTCAGCAGCACCACACACACCACCAAAGGTGCAGCTGGACAAGGACTTCCACACCCTTCAGAAGTTACTGGCGCAGAGAAGGCCCATATTGGAAGAGAGTTCAAGCCACACGCAGCATTTTTTTACACACCAGAGCAGATATATAGCAGGCCAGACATCGCAACTAGGCGGAGAGAGCAGCAACAGATTGGTAGAAGATGAGCGGACAGCGCAGCGACCAAAGACATCAGGAAAGCCTTGGCCAGGCTGGGCCAACTTCGAGGAACATCAGGAGTTTCCTAGACAACTCGAGTCAGATGATGAGGAACAACAACAAGGCACAAAAGCAAAAATAGTACAAGTGGCAAAGAAACCAACGCCACAAGACATACTGGAGCAGAACATGACACACTTCCCCCACAGGAGTTGGTGTCCGAGACGTGTAAAAGCAAGAGCCAGACAACAACCACCCAAAGCAACACAGCAAGCTTCCGATCATACAGCTCGACTTCGGCTACATCAAAAGCTTCGATGACAGCAACGTACGCCCAATTTACACCCAACCCCCACAGCAATTGACATCCAATCTGGGATGAGCGTGGCCATACCGTTGACCAACGCAAGGATGCTCTCCGACGACGCAGTTGCGCGACTACAGCGCTGCCGCATTAAATTTGGAAGACCGTGGCAAACCATGCTACAGTCAGATCAGGGGGACTTCCTGACAGCTTTGATCACAGTTGCAAACAAGAATGGCAACACCGCCACAAGGAACTCAGGAACATACAGTTCACAATCACAAGGAGGAGTAGAATGAGCGCACAGAACATTGCTTGCGCAAGTCAGAACACTCAAGGCACAGATCAAGCAGAACTACAACAGGGGCGTCCCAATGGAACATCCACTCATGCCTTGAGTAGTTCGACGCAGCGCACACATCATGAACAGATACGCATTCCACAGCAATGGATGCGCAAGCTACTTCAACAGCATGGAACAGAGAACAACACACACCACTTTGCGAGTTTGGTGAGACAGTGCAACGCCTGGTGCCGACAATCAAAAAGTTTCCAAACTCGAGCCAAGGTTTTTTACAGGGATCTGGCTTGGCAAGGATACAAACACAGGCGAATCCATCATTGGGATTTGCAACTGTCAGAGCAAGGACAATCAGCAGGCAGATAACGCCCCACAAGAACAACCAACAACTACTGGACTGAGTGAACAAAGGCTCGCAACACCAGCGACAACGCTAGCGACAGGCAAGGCGCTTGCGCCACAGAAGGATGCAGCAACAAGCGCAGCAGCAGAAGGCAAGAGACAGAGCGCAGCGCAAACAGAGTGAACAGCAAGCAAAGCAGAAGAAGACAGCTGAGCCAAATCACCAACTCCCACATCACCAACACACCAGAAGAGACCAGCGTTGCCAGCACCGCCTACATCACCTCCAACAAAAGGAGAGATGACATAGTTGCAGAAGGCAGCGCAGGCAAGCAACAACGCGCCGCAGCAGAAAGACGAGCGCTGGAGCCACCCACAGCAGCAGAACGACCAAAAAGAAAAATGAGAGCCAATGCCGTCAAGTTTACAACAAGAGGTGGCAGACAAATCAAAACAACGTCGAACGAGGACACACGAGAGGTTCAAAACGAAAAGGGCCCTACTAGAGCCAACCACATATGACACAGAAGGCTTGGACGCACAACGCGTGTCACAACGCACGAAGAAAGAAGACACACAATGAAAGACCAGTCAGTCTTCACAGAGATTGACGGCAACGCCATGACACCAGAACAACAAGCAAGCATCATTGAATCAAGATGGTTCTCAAAGAAGCACATTGAAGTACGAGCGCGAATTGTAGAGGCTGCACAGAACCAGCTAAACTCTTTGCCAGGACACAGTTGCTTTGCCTACTGAGAGTACTTCTCACAACGGCATCGGCGCACAACTGGCCGGTCTGCACAGGAGGTGTCAGTGTTGCTTTCCTACATGCAGCAGCACTCCTACAACTTGGCAATGAGACCACCGCAAGAGTTCTACAACGTAGCAAACAGACGCATCATGTGGCGGCTGAACAAAGCCATCTACGGCTGAAGATCATCGCAAAACAATGGAAAGATCACATAGCACACATCCTCGCAGTCGCGTGTAGGCCATCCCTATGCGTAGGAGCACAAAGCATCATCTACAAATTGTTCAGCAGAACGCAGAAAGAAGTACTGCTGAGACACACGGTGACCTCACTGTAGGAACAGCAACACATGTCCTTGGCAGGGACATGTCACACAAAGGCAACAACACTGACATCAGCTTGAGCAACAACTGCGCTGACACCATCCCACAAAAATCAGGAATGACAACATGCGTTCCAGCACCAGTACCAGGCGTGTCACGGAGGCGCAGCAGAAGATGAAACACCGCTTGGCGATGAACAGCGCAAGCGACACAGGCGGCTTGTTGGCAAGATACAACTGTTAGTGTGCACCAGACCAGACATCAGCTATGGAGCAGAAGAACTAGCAAGGTCGCTACAAGCACCGACTCTGATCTACAACAAGAAACCCAAGCGCATGATACGGCGCCTCAAAGGTACAAGGAAAAATCGACACAACCTGCGACCAAAGATACAGATTCAGGACAAGTTCCAAGCGAATCCCACTCAACATCGGCGCACACACAGATGCCAACTGGGCATCGTGCAAGACAGCAAGACAGAGCGCAACAGAATTTGTGATACACTTTTCGCAAAGCAGAACACAAGCAACAAGTGCACTTTTATCAGCAGAGTCAGAACTGTACGTGATTGGTACAGCAGCACAGGAGAGCCTCTACATCAGCAACTTCATCAAGGAAGCGTGTGAAGTACGTGTATCCAACATCAGGATACACACAGACAGCAGCGCGGCTAAGTCAATCGCAATGAGAAGGCGCATCAAAGAAAACAACACATTGATCTGTGACGCCCCTTCATACAACAACTTGTCAAGAGCAAAGCCATCACAAAGCGCACGGTAAAATCGGAAGACAACCCAGCAGACGTACTAACAAGTTTGTTAGCTGCGGGGCCCTCAACAAACACATGTGCGCAGTTGGCCTGGGGTCCTCGATTGTGGAAAGCTTTGTTGCGCCCCCCCCGCCCCAAAGGAAAGTATATAAATCCAAAAACACAGAGCTTGTTTTTTTCATTTTCTGGATCTGCCCAGGCTCAGGCAAATTACTTCGGGCAAGCGTTAGGGAACCCGTTTCTTGAAGTGGTCTCCAAACCATCAAATTTAAGATAGCTTCTTTACAAAAAAGTACGGGCAAACAGTCACAGAAAGGGGTTGCCCACAAGAGGCCCTGATCCTTTGTAATGTGAATGTTTCGGGGTCCTCTTTGGTTGGGTTTTTGGATTTTTTGAACTAAAGCCTTAAGTAGCCTTTGTTTCACGGTGGTTCACCTACGCAAGCTCTTCCCAACTCAAAGGGTAGCGGCTTTGGATCTGAGAAGTCAATTTTTGCCAGCGGCCCCCAAATCATGAAATTTACGACAGCTTCTTTACAAAAAATACCGGCAATCAGTCACACAAAGGGGTTTGTTCGCCTGCAAGCGGCCCTGAACCTCTTTAACGTGATTGTTTTGGGGACCTCTTTCATGTCCAATTGTTTTGCAGGGCTGCTGCAACAACGGTTCTTGGCAATACTAAAGTTGAATTGGCACCACTCCCCTAAGTGCTGGGAATCTGAGAGTCAGCCTTGGCAGTACCTTGGCAATTTGAAAGTAGAATAGGCAATCCAATCGCAAGTACTGATGCTAAAGTAGAACTGACAATACTAACGTAAGTGCTGGGAGTATGAGGGTCAGCCTTGGCAAACTGGTCATCCTAAAGTAAAATTAGCAATGCTAAAGTAAGTTCTCTCCCTCCCAGGCCCCCAGAATTTTCACTAAAGAGGCTGTGTAAAGCGAGTCCAACATTGATGCTGAAAACGCTGTACTTCACCGCGTATTTTGAACAGGCGCAGGATCATGATTTCTTTGTCCTGTCCACCTTTGCTCATCTACTACTTCCGCTTTTTGAGATAGAATGAACTATCGTTTTTACTGTCCAAATAACGCTTTAAATGCAATTGGTTTAGAAACAATCCTTGTTTCGAGATAGCTTTAGAATTTACACCTCTAACCCCTTGAAGTTTCCATTCGCCTAGCAAGTTTAATTTGGGAGTTTCTACAAAAGTTCAATAATGCAAACAACGCGTGGTGTATGTTGAATTTCCTTGTGGACGTCCCTTAGATGTCTAGCCAGCTTCAATATGAGTTATGTTTGAGAATGAGTTTCTACTATCAGAAGCTAGTTGAATTATGTTCGTAGATTTTTGCCTATCAAAAATACCATTTGGCAACAATTTTTTGTCTTGGTTGCTAAAGATTAGTTGGATTTTACATGAAATTATATTTACAAATTGATGTAACTTGTAAATGGAGAGGAACTGCTTATGTGAGCTACATTTGGTCATTTCCTCAAACTAGGAGATTTCGGACAAGTCGGGGCTCCAAATTTTGAGGTTTGGGGGCCCAAAAGCGCAAGTTTCGAGACTAGCTTTATCATCACTAAAAGGCATCAAGACCAGGGTCCGTGGGGGGGTGCGCATTTATATGTACACGCACATCCTGCTAGACTACACTTGTTTGTACAGTAAGTGACACGTCCGTTCTGACTGTTTGTACATCAAGGCCTTGAGCCTGTACATCGGTACATTGCTGGACAGTGGAAAACCAACAGCCGCGCTCATACAAGTTCACACTTCATGTAAACGGTTTACAAGGTGCTTCCACTTTAGCATGGTAGCGGAGCAGTGAGCACAGTTACGCACCTAGAAAAGATCTGGCCGTTCCATACAACACACAAGGAATGGCGGCCCGACAACAGCAAGAACAGCAGCTGGACGGCACCGCCATGTTTCACAGGAGAGTGCAACACTGTTGAAGAATGGAAAAAAGACGACTGAGAGCAACCAGAATTTACAGTCGCAACTGATCATCTGGAAGCAGCAGCACCTTCACAGTAGCAGAGTAATGGATACAACTGAGCAACAACCTATACTACATCTTGGTGAGCGCGTGCAATGGACCAGCGCGTGCAATTAGCACACATGCAGGGCGACGGAATTGAGACGCAGTGGCCGGCAATACACCTCAGAAGTTTACTTATTTGGTACAAGGAGCATTGGGTGCCAAACAAGGTTACTCAAGCCACAGCTTGGCGAGCAGAAGTTCGAGGAGAGCTTTACAACGTGGGAGCCCCAGCTCTCGAAGTACGAACAGGGCAACAACGCCCTACTACCAGATGCTACTAACATCGCAATTCTGCTCAACGGGACAAAGGAGGCGCTGCAGAAGCACCTGCAGCTGCAAGCAGGAAACATCAACACCTATGCACAGATCAGGTCTCTGGTGATAGCGTCGTCACTCAACGACTACAAGCGCTCACATCAAGCAGCAACAGTTAAAGGGCCGGATGCCCCCACAACTCCACGTTTGAATCAAATGTTCACAACAAAAATGAAGGCGCCGAAGACATTTCGATCAACCTTCCTCAAAATCTCCTGGTGATGCACGGAAACTCTTCGACACCAGGACCGCGGTGATGATGTGAACGCATGGGCCAATATTGTCACCCAAGAACTGCAAGAACTCAACCTCCTGAAAACCACAATTGGCTGCCAGATCCCCGCCTTTATATCCTTAAGAACTTGTAAGCATAAACAGAAAGATAAAGAAGCGCATTTTCTCAGTGACCATTCGAAAGTGCCTGTCCTCTGGTGGCAATGCAATAAGCACATGGAAGGCCTCTGCGCGCCGTCAATTGCTGTCTGTTTGCCGCAAACATGCGTGCCTCTCCATTCCGGGTCGGACACGTTTCGAGAGCTTATCTAGCAGGCGTCCTGCTGCTGGCTTAAGGAACGCTGCTCCGCTTTCTCCCGAACAGCGAGCGCCGTCGCTTTTGAGACTTGCCCCAGAAGCAACGTATGCTCAACTTTGCTAGGCGAAAGGACAGCGCCACTTCTCTCTCTCTCTCTCTCTCTCTCTCTCTCTCTCGCTCTCTCTCTCTCTCTCACCACGCGCGCTCGCTTGAAAGGTGTCCACCCACTTGTTTCCTGCTTTTGCCCTGCTTGCTTCCTGCTGCGGAACGTTAGGCGTGGTGTCGGGTGTAGACTGGAGTCTGCCGGCTGCGCTGTCGTGAGCCCGTGCAGACGAAGCGTCAATCTCGTGGATCGGCTTAAGTCCGAGCCCACCCGCAAGTTGCGTAAGGCAGCAGCTGGGCAGCCGCTTCCCAGAGAGCAACGTGGAAGCTTCAGCAGGCGCAGCGACAGGTCGGGGGACTCTGCGCTGGTGAGGCGGCAACACTCCAATTCCAAGATCTGCTGGTAGCAGAACGCGCCTTGGAATGATTGCCTCTGTGGTGTCTCTCAAGGGTTCCGCCAGCGAGTAGCCCGGCTGCTGGACTTGACGTGCTTACGAGCTGGATGCGCCTGCACGCAGGAAAGCAGAAGGATTACAGCATCCATGCGGAACAACAGCAGCAGCAACAACAACAACATCAACAACAAGCCAATCAAACCGAAAAGTCCGCGATGCGCCTGGAACAATTGCGGCCACGAGCAAACTCAAGGTCCTTGGCACGGCCTCACAACAATGCTGCTACCTTTGCTGGCCAATGTTCTTTGCGGGCTGTTACGACACAGTCTATCATTTCTTCTAGCTTTTGCTTGTATCCAGGCCCGGCCGTGCCATGTGGAAGTTGACTTTCCGGAAGTATCGTCGGACCCCACGGACATGGCCGCATGCGGGACTTAGCTGCGCCAGTTCGGCGTCATCGTGCGGGGCTCTACACGCTCGCGGACGACTGCCCAGGTCCACGGACATGTGCGCCATTGTGCAGCAAAATGGCACTCGCTCGCACCTGGAAAAAGCGCGCAGAAAGGCTGGTTTCCAAAGGCCACAAGTGTCACGGGTTGCCCACACACATGCTTGTGTCATCTTAGTGCGCTATGCCGAGCTTTCCCGTAAAGTCATCAGAGGAAGAATTGCTAAGTCAAGTGCCACACCAGCTCGCAAGGACTTACAGCATCACCCGCAGGGACTCACAGCGTCACCAAGGCAAGCGCTCCCAAAAGCAGTCCAGCTGTTGAAGAAGCGTGAGCTAACTAGGCCTCGTGTGAAACAAGCTGAAAGCTGAGGCCCAAGCCCGAGGCCGCAACGAACACCGCCTAAAATGGGAGTGCAAATTGCGGACGCACAAGGTAAGCCACACGCAGTGCGCAAACACAAGCAGCAATGTCTGCCCCTCGTAGAAAACTCGCTAAGAACATGTCACATGCTCAAGGATATTGATATCAAACAGGAAAACGTGGCTAAACTCGGCTCGCCTGCGTCGGCGCGCAGCTTCACAAAGGCGAACGCCTCCGCAAATTGCTCTGGTGGCAGAACACGCCCGGAGAATGGTGGCCATCGCAGCGTGTCTAAGTGGTGCGAGTCAGATTGCAAACTGAGGCCCGAGCATTCGACCGTGGCGGACTCCTCCAAAAGTATATGGTTATCCCGGCCCGCGATAGAAAAGCAGCAGCAAACAGACAACCAAATGGCCGTGACACGTTGAGCGCGCGCTGCCACGCACTGTTCACTCAATGCCTCTTTTGCAACACGCTTGCCACAAGCACAAATTCTTTTATATGGTGGACTGTCCGTTCTGGTTGGCCAGACACATGCGCACGTTGCTCGCGAGATCAGCATCTTCAGGTAACTCGTCTGACACTCGGTCCAGTTTGACAGAGACAGGTGGCTGGCCACGACAAGCTGTCACTTCCGACCAGTCTGACCAGCCTTTGTCCCAACGCTTGCCGCCGCCTTTGTCTGACCCGTGCTTTTCATCACCTTGCTTCCCCCCTTTGTATCGACCCTGTAGGCAGGCCATCTTTTCCGCGACGTGGCCCATAGTCACGGCTGACGGGTTTCTTTACCTCGCGGCCGAGATAAATCAACAACGGGCAGCAAGCAGTTGGCTTCCCACTGCCGCGCCCTTCTGCTAGCCCACGGCGCATGAATTTCAACAGACAGAGTTTCAAACAGTTTCAAACGCAACGCGCGCTATGAGCGTACTTAGATTGAGATAAGCTATTACACGGCTCCAGTACGCCTAGGGATGTGACTTGACTCAGCAACGTGACGCACTTTTTGTGAACGTGGCACAATGTCACTGTCCGGCCCAGGGAGGTTCGGTGACCCGGACTTTCAGACAACGCGTCGCTGCGTGCAGACGCTGGCTTAACACAAGAAGCTGCAGCCCCACACGACCAGCGCAAACAGCATGACATCGGTTCCATTCGCGCGCTGTCTGACGACTGAGGCTTAGAGACTGCTGCCTTGAAGCGCAGCAGTATTGCAGATCCCACAGTTCAATGTGCCAAGGGCGGGGGCGGACTTACGTTCAATCATCTTGCTAAAGTCATATGCTAGACAGACAACCACGTGGGGTCACACGGTCAATGCGCCGGCGAGCTCTTCCGCTCTTGCGCCAAGTTGCCAGGGGTGGGGGACCAGCTCATGCGCGAAAGCCGTTCCGTCCGTCGAGTGTGAGGCGAGCTTGTTCTTCGCCTCATCACGCTTGACGCAGCGCAAAGCACAGTGACATGCTGCCGGGGTCTCCTGCTAAGCCTCCTCACTGGGCCTAGAATCTGGCTGGCCTGGCACAGAGTCACTGGCGCGCCTCTCCTGCAAAGCTGCCCAGAGCTTGTCAGGCAGCGCCTGCGCGCGTGCGCTGCAGCAGCTCTGCCAAGGGATCTCGAACCGCATTGCGCCCCGCAGATCAAACACATCTTGGACGTTGGCAAACACCTGCTGCGCGTGATGCGCTTCTGCATGAACATTGCAGTGCACCAAGCGGCCGTCCTCGAGTCGTCAATCGTGGCAGACTCCATACTGATGCCTTCCAAAATCAGGACACGACAGCCCTGCCACATCGGCCTCCAACTCGTCTCCTCGGCGTCGGCAGACATGTTGTTATTTGAAACTCTGGGCGCGCAAGCATCAGCCCGCAAGGTGTAACCGGCGCAGAGGTTTGGAAACAGATTTGAACGTAGCTAATGTGGTTTGAGTGAAAAGCCGCAAATCCGGAATATGACATGAAAATCCGTGAAAAGGCCGCAAAATTCTATGAAAATCATGAAGCGGGACACATGCAAATACACAACAGACTTGGAGCTCGGACATGCGGTGGCAGCTTTTCGAGAAAACGCAGTGGACGGCCGCATGCTGGCGTCCTTGTCAGAGGCAGAGTTGGTTGATGAGCTACGGCCTCTGCAGGCTCGCGAAGTGAAGAGCCGTTGAATGAGAAATTCAGACAGGGTTGCGGAGGAAAAGGAAGATTCTTTGAGTCTTGCAGCTGTTCTGGATATGTGGTGCATTTTTGGGTCAACATCTGTGGCCAGGTTCGGAGCTGTTGACGCAGTTCCGAACTCAGACGCAAATCCTTTTGCGCGCCTTGAGCGATCGGTTTTTGGTTGCGTGGGCCTGTTCCTTCCCCTTTACCCCAACCAAGCAATGTTGATGGACTGCAGCTTTTCACTCTGCGTTTGTTGCCCTTTTCGCTCTCTTTTTTTTCGCCCAGGCTGTTGGGCGATTTCCTGTCCTCTTCGCGCGCAAGCCTCAACATTGCTCAGCAGGGGTCGGGGGGAAGAGTTATCCAAGTCCGCAGCTTTATTTTGCCGCAAGCTTCAGTGTATTTGTGTTCCAGTTCTTCATGGCTCCTAAAAAGCAGCTGCGTGTGTGATCTTGTGTACTGCTGCTTGCACCTTCATTGTCCACCGACAACTTTGCACATGGCTTTCCAAGCAGAACTGCGAGCACGGAGTGGCTCCCAGCAGAATGCAAGTGATTCGACGTGCGCTGTCTGCGGTGCCTTCTGATTGTCCTCTGGAAGTGCAGGCGTGCGTGGCTGCGCCTTTGCAAGGTTCAGCCCGGCAGCAAAGAAAGTGGCTACGCCGTTCCGGCCGTTGCGGGGGGCCCGTGTTGGCGCTCTGCAGCCCATTTCAACTCTGCCAGTCAAAGAAACGCAGGAGAAGGTGGGGTGGCGGGCAGGCTGAAAACCGAGGACTTTACCGACTCTTGTTTTGGAGAGGTTTTCCAGCTCTAAAAAATGGAAGTTGCGATTGCTGACATGTTGCGAGTCCCCATTCGCGTGCTTCCGTTGGGTGTTTCCCCAGAGCGCCAAGGTGCCATTGTGGACGAAGCTTTTCTGGCTTTCCGTTTGATTGGCGGGGTTGGCACCGTCTCGAAAACGGGTCGGCTTAGCCGACTGCAGCCTGGAGACCAAGCCAAGCTTGGCGCTCGACCCTACCTTCAACGATGTCTTGCCACAGATCTTAATTCCTTGGAAACACTTGGCAGTTCATCTTATGGACCATGCCGACTGCGCAGGCTGAGGCGCTAGCAAAAGTGTATTTGTGGGTGGCTTCAGGCAGTTACACACGCGTTGAGGTCAGAGATTCCTTTTTTGGGTGCTCGTATTTCGACCCAAAGTGAACGGAGAGCAGCCTCTGACCTTCACCAGCATGGCCGTGCTTCAAGAGCGCCATGCGTCAGGCTGAATCCATTATCATGTCGCACTTCTGGCTGACAAATGCCTTGAAGCGCCACCTACTGGCTGCGCACGGCTGGGCCAGCCACTGGTCTGGGAAAACAGACGGACCCGCAAAAGCCGTGGAGGGGTTGGATCCTCCGAGCTGTGGTCGGCTACTTGAGGCGCAGAGGCGGAGTCGTGCAGCTAAAGGCAAAGCGGAGCAGCGTGTGCGAGAAGTGGGTTTGTGGCCCATCCGTCATCCGGGAGAACATTGCGCCTGACGAAGTCTGCGCGGAGAAGCTGATGGCCTACGCAAAGCGCAGCGGTGGCCGAGCGCTGGTGGACCTTTGCGTCGCGAACTGGGACAAACTTCCTGTCATTGTCGCCAAGTCATGGAAGACTGAAAAGGTGGCCGCACAAAGCCGCATGGAGCTTCATGCAGCGCACCATGCGCTTGCAGTGGCCAGCGGGCTGACTTTGCCTGCGCCATTCCGTCTCAAAGGGCATGATGCATTGGACTGGCGCAAGGCTGTCACAGAATCGCTTTCGACAGAAGGCACTTGTCTGCCACGCAGGCTTTGCGGGGAAACGAGGGCCTTTGCCTCTAGTTTTCGGCAAGGACAATGTTTTCGTTTCTCCACCCAAGAGCCCGTTCCCTTTACTTGGTCTTGAAAAAGCCCGAGTGGTTTAGCTGGACGATTGGAGGTTCAACGAGGATATTGCGTCTTGGGCAGTCCAGCTGCTGTGGTTCGAAGGTGCTAGCTTTGTCATTGCTAGGCCGCAGAACCTGTATTCTGGGCATTTGCGCCTGTGTCAAGGACGACCCGCTTTTCATTACCACCTTGCAAGCAGACTTGCACGCTTTGAAGGGAAAGCTAAAGCAGGACGACGTGGACATGATGGTGAAGCGCTTGAAAGTTTTTGAACTCAAGCAGAAAGTCGGCATTCCCAGCCACTTTGCCAAAGGTTGCGGCTCATGCTTTGCCCGTTTCTTGTTGGAGTCAGGGCAAAAGAGAGCCCCCCGTCCTCAGCCTGCGAAAAGGGAGGCCACATGGTCGGGCGAGACACCTGACGGCGAGAGAGTGGTTGCTTGGCTTGGACTGTAGACGACGTTTGCAAACGCATCACAGACTTGGAGCTTGGACATGTGGTGGCAGCTTTTGAAGAACACGCAGTGGACGGCCGCATGCTGGCGTCCTTGTCAGAGGCCTTGATGAGCTTGGGCTACGGCCTGCGCAGGCTCGCAAAGTGAAGAGCTGTTGAATGAGAAATTCAGACAGGGTTCCGGAGCAAAAGGAAGATTCTTTGAGTCTTGCAGCTGTTCTGGATATGTGGTTGCAGTTTTGGGTCAACATCTGTGGCCAGGTTCGGAGCTGTTGACGCAGTTCCGAACTCAGACACAAATCCTTTTGCACACCTTGAGCGGTTGCTTCCCCTTTACCCCAACCAAGCAATGTTGATGGACTGCAGCTTTTCACTCTGCGTTTGTTGCCCTTTTCGCTTTTTGTTTTTCGCCTTTTGTTTTTCGCCCAGGCTGTTGGGCTGATTCTTCGCGCGCAAGCCTCAACATTGCTCAGCAGGGGTCGGGGGGAACAGTTATCCAAGTCAGCAGCTTTACTTTGCCGCAAGCTTCAGTGTATTTGTGTTCTAGTTGTTCATGGCTCCTAAAAAGCAGCTGCGTGTGTGATCTTGTGTACTGCTGCTTGCACCTTCATTGTCCACCGACAACTTTGCACATGGCTTTCGAAGCAGAACTGCGAGCACGGAGTGGCTCCCAGCAGAATGCAAATGATTCGACGTGCGCTGTCTGCGGCGCCTTCTGATTGTCCGACGTGCGCTGTCTGCGGTGCCTTCTGATTGTCCTCTGGAAGAGCAGGCGTGCGTGGCTGCGCCTTTGCGAGGTTCAGCCCGGCGGCAAAGAAAGTGGCTACGCCGTTCCGGCCGTTGTGGGGGGGCCCGTGTTGGCGCTCTGCAGCCCATTTCAACTCTGCCAGTCAAAGAAACGCAGGAGAAGGTGGGGTGGCGGGCAGGCTTTTGGGGCGCGCAGGAAATATTATGGGGCGCGCAGAAAACCGAGGACTTTACCGACTCTTGTTTTGGAGCGGTTTTCCAACTCTAAAAAATGGAAGTTGCGATTGCTGACATGTTGCGAGTCCCCATTCGCGTGCTTCCGTTGGGTGTTTTCCCAGAGCGCCAAGGTGCCATTGCTCATCAACGTGGACGAAGCTTCTCTGGCTTTCCGTTTGATTGGCGTGGTTGGCGCCGTGTCGAAAACGGGTCGGCTTAGCCGACTGCAGCCTGGAGACCGAGCCAAGCTTGGCGCTCGCAGGGCTTTCATAGCTTCCATTTGCAACGACCCTACCTTCAACGATGCCTTGCCGCAGATCTTAATTGCTTGGAAACACTTGAGGTCAGAGATTTCTTTTTGGGTGCTCGTATTTCGACCCAAGTGAACGGAGAGCAGCCTCTGACCTTCACCAGCATGGCCGTGCTTCAAGAGCGCCATGCGTCAGGCCGAATCCATTATCATGTCGCACTTCTGGCTGACAAATGCTTTGGAGCGCTGCCTACTGGCCGCGCACGGCTTGGCCCCCACCTACTGGCTGCGCACGGCTTGGCCAGCCACTGGTCTGGGAAAGCAGACGGATACGCAGACTGCGTTGCATACCCGCAAAAGCCGTGGAGGGGTTGGATCCTCCGAGCTGTGGTCGGCTACTTGAGGCGCAGAGGCGGAGTCGTGCAGCGAAAGGCAAAGCGGAGCAGCGTGTGCGAGAAGTGGGTTTGTGGCCCATCCGTCATCCGGGAGAACATTGCGCCTGACGAAGTCTGCGCGGAGAAGTGGATGGCCTACGCAAAGCGCAGCGGTGGCCGAGCGCTGGCGGACCTTTGCGTCGCGAACTGGGACAAACTTCCTGTCATTGTCGCCAAGTCATGGAAGACTGAAAAGGTGGCCGCACAATGACTTTGCCTGCGCCATTCCGTCTCAAAGGGCATGATGCATTGGACTGGCGCAAGGCTGTCACGGAATCGCTTTCGACAGAAGGCAACCTTGTCTGCCACGCAGGCTTTGCGGGGAAACAAGGGCCTTTGCCTCTAGTTTTTGGCAAGGACAATGTTTTCGTTTCTCCACCCAAGAGCCCGTTCCCTTTACTTGGTCTTGAAAAAGCCCGAGTGGTTTAGCTGGACGATTGGAGGTTCAACGAGGATATTGCGTCTTGGGCAGTCCAGCTGCTGTGGTTCGAAGAGGCTAGCTTTGTCATTGCTAGGCCGCAGAACCTGTATTCTGGGCATTTGCGCCTCTGTCAAGGACGACCCGCTTTTCATTCCCACCTTGCAAGCAGACTTGCACGCTTTGAAGGGAAAGCTAAAGCAGGACGACGTGGACATGATGGTGAAGCGCTTGAAAGTTTTTGAACTCAAGCAGAAAGTCGGCATTCCCAGCCACTTTGCCAAAGGTTGCGGCTCATGCTTTGCCCGTTTCTTGTTGGAGTCAGGGCAAAAGAGAGCCCCCCGTCCTCAGCCTGCGAAAAGGGAGGCCACATGGTCGGGCGAGACACCTGACGGCGAGAGAATGGTTGCTTGGCTTGGACTGTAGACGACGTTTGCAAACGCATCACAGACTTGGAGCTTGGACATGTGGTGGCAGCTTTTGAAGAACACGCAGTGGACGGCCGCATGCTGGCGTCCTTGTCAGAGGCCTTGATGAGCTTGGGCTACGGCCTGCGCAGGCTCGCAAAGTGAAGAGCTGTTGAATGAGAAATTCAGACAGGGTTCCGGAGCAAAAGGAAGATTCTTTGAGTCTTGCAGCTGTTCTGGATATGTGGTTGCATTTTTGGGTCAACATCTGTGGCCAGGTTCGGAGCTGTTGACGCAGTTCCGAACTCAGACACAAATCCTTTTGCACACCTTGAGCGGTTGCTTCCCCTTTACCCCAACCAAGCAATGTTGATGGACTGCAGCTTTTCACTCTGCGTTTGTTGCCCTTTTCGCTTTTTTGTTTTTCGCCCAGGCTGTTGGGCCGATTTCCTGTCCTCTTCGCGCGCAAGCCTCAACATTGCTCAGCAGGGGTCGGGGGGAAGAGTTATCCAAGTCAGCCGCTTTACTTTGCCGCAAGCTTCAGTGTGTTTGTGTTCTAGCTGTTCATGGCTCCAAAAAGCAGCTGCTGGTGAGGCCCACGCCCGCGTCGCTATTCAAAGTTGGGCTGCGCAGTGACTGAAACGGTTGTGGCTAGACTGCCAAAATCAGAGTTAGACACTGTTTTGTGTTGGGGGCCGCCTTCTGGGTCCTGTGTGTGATCTTGTGTACTGCTGCTTGCACCTTCATTGTCCACCGACAACTTTGCACATGGCCTTCCAAGCAGAACTGCGAGCACGGAGTGGCTCCCAGCAGAATGCAAATGATTCGACGCGCTGTCTGCGGTGCCTTCTGATTGTCCTCTGGAAGTGCAGGCGTGCGTGGCTGCGCCTTTTCGAGGTTCAGCCCGGCGGCAACGAAAGTGGCTACGCCGTTTTCAGCGCTTGGACCCGTGTTGGCGCTCTGCAGCCCATTTCAACTCTGCCAGTCAAAGAAACGCAGGAGAAGGTGGGGTGGCGGGCAGAGCTTTTGGGGCGCAATCCGTTTGGTCAAGGTGAGGGTGGAGAATCGCCGAAGCAGAACTTGCGCGGGAGGCAGCCAAACAGATGTCGACGGCAGACCTAAAGCAAAGGAGAAGGCAGAAGCACACGTGGCTGCGGCCGCGGGAGACGAAGGCTCAGTTCTCTGCGCGTGGCTTTGTGTTGTTTGCGTGGATGCCAGGTTGGGCAGGATGACTCCTGCCGCGCCTTTTGAGCTGCGAGCAAGCTGCACAGGCTCGCAGGCGCCTGGCCATAGCTGGTAGGCTTGAAAAGCACGCAACACAAAAACAAAACGCAACACTGTGAAAAAGCGCGCGACGCGCCACGCAACACACCACGCAACACGACGCGCAACGCTGTAGTTTGCTGATACCAAAAGACTCATTACTTTTGTCTCACCCGCGCACGCAACGCTGTGTTTTACAACGTTGCCTGGTGTGTTGCGTGGTGTGTTGCACTATGTTGCGCAACAGCCCAATGTGTGGAGTTGGGTTTTGGTTTTGTTCGGCCAAGGTTGTGGCTTGCCCATCGAGCGGTTTGGGCGTCGCCTGCAACCTGTGTCGATTGCTTTTTGCGTTTGATTTCTGCTTTTTTGCCAGGCAGCCTGCTTGAAAGCTGCCCCAACCTTAGACAGCGCTTGAAGTGTGCAGTCTCGCTCACAGTTCGCAAGCCGGACAGGTTTTGGAACACTGTTCCGTCTATCCGGAACAGCCTTGTGTTTTGGGTTGGGGAGCAGTGTGTGAAGTGCGGCGATTTAATGAAACTTGAGGCGCTGAATTCGTTGCGATTGTGCGTGAATCTTGTCTTTTGCAGCGACGCATGTTTCGCTGCGCAGACGCAGTGTTTTGGAAGTCGCGTGCGCCGTGGTCGTTTTGAGGTGTCTTGCCTGGCAGGCCTTTTTAAGCAGGGGGTGCCACAGACGGCTCTGTTTTTCTTTTGGGCAGTGTCAGCTGCCGAGGAAACCAAGACTGCAAGACTCAGCAAGCCTGGGTGTTGGTCTTGGACAAGACGATGCTCGCAAGGCGCGGCTGCCCCTTTTTTGGTTTGTTGGTTTGTTGAGCTGGCAGATGTGTTGAGCTAGCAGTTGCGTCGCGCGTGTCTCAGACCCAGCATAACCTGAAAGTCGACTGAAGGGTAGACGGCGCATGAGCCACCACTCTTGGGCGCATGGACCTTCGGAGACCCGGCTAGAAAATGCTGGCGCTAGCTTCCCAGATGAGGGCGCCTCACGGGGGTCGCAGCAGCTTGCGGGTTGCAGCCTGACAGGTTGGAGACGCGGAAAGATGAGATTCGTGCCTTGCTCACAGTAGTAGAGGCTCTGGGGCCAAGAAGGCAAGCCAGCCGTCAAGCCGCAGTGACGAGCTTGGCGCTGAGTCGCAAAACCCGAAATTGAGGTCAGAGACTTCTTTTTGGGTACTCTTGTTTCCACCCAAGTGAACAGAGAGCAGCCTCTGACCTTCACCAGCATGGCCGTGCTTCATGCGTCAGGGCAAATCCATTATCAGGTCGCACTTTCGTTTTGTCCCTCTGAAGCGCCACCTACTGGCTGGGCACGACTTGGCCAGCCACTGGTCTGGGAAAACAGACGGATATGCAGGCTGCGTTGCATATTGCTACTTGCCTTTGTCCACAAAAGCTGTGGAGGAGTTGGATCCAAACGAGTTGGAAGCCCAGCGTGAGGAGCAGAGGCGGAGTCGCGCGGCTAGCGGCAAAGCGGAGCAGCGTGTTCGAGAAGTGGACTTGTGGCCCAGGAAAACATTGCGCCTGACGAAGACTTTTGCTTCGCGAACTGGGACAAACTTCCTGGAATTGTCGCCAAGTCATGGAAGACGGAGAAGGTGGAGGATTTCGTTGCAGTGGCCGCGCAAAGCCGCGTGGAGCTTCTGGCAGCTGCACGCAGCGCACCATGCACTTGTGGTGGCCAGCGAGCTGACTTTGCCTGCGCCATTCTGTCTCAAAACGGGCAAGAGCCCGTTCCCTTTACTTGGTCTTGAAAAAGCTGCTGTGGTTCGAAGGTGAGCAGACTTGCACCTTAATGGTGAAGCGCTTGAAAGTTTTTGAATTCAAACAGAAAGTCAACCTTCCCAGCCACGTTGCCAAAGGTTGCGGCTCATGCTTTGCCATGTTTCAGCTTCGGCTCGGCTTTCAGGGCAACGGCGTCCTGCCCCAAAAGGGTCTTGAGAGGTGTGACGCGTCTGCCAGGCGCGCGATGTTTGACCAGCATGTTCGCAATGCATTGGCGTAGCAATGTGTGTGAAAGTGTTGCTTTTGTTTCTCTGAACAGCTCAGTTTCTCACGCCTTTCGGCCATCAATTAGTTTCCTCATGGCGGCTGACGATTCAGCGTCCTTATCTTGCCGCATTCGCTGCTTGCAGCGTAAGCTACGTCGTCGCCGTGCGCAAGATGACGTGGGCCAGGTTGTCTTGAGCCCAAAGACAGCCACACTGGAAATCATGGTTGATGTCTTCAGCGGCCACAATTTGGATGTGGCAGCCGAGTTGTTGGCTTTCACGTTTCGCTTTGCGAATGACTGTGTGGAGCACATGCGCTGCCTGGTTGAGAACGCTTATACACAAGGGCCAAATTCCCGGCTCACGGAGTTGATGAATGACCAATGTGTGGAAACTCGAAGGATGCGAGTGATGACCGCTGCTTGCACCTTCATTGTCCACCGACAGCTTTTTACATGGCCTTCCAAGCAGAACTGCGAGCACGGAGTGGCTCCCAGCAGAATGCAAGTGATTCGACGTGCGCTGTTTGCGGTGCCTTCTGATTGTCCTCTGGAAGTGCAGGCGTCCATGGCTGCGCCTTTGCGAGGTTCAGCCCGGCGGCAAAAAAAGTGGCTACGCCGTTCCGGCGCTTGTGGGGAGCCCGTGTCGGCGCTCTGCAGCCCGTTTCAATTCTGCCAGTCAAAGAAATGCAGGAGAAGGCGGGGTGCCGGGCAGGCTCGTTTGGGGCGCGCAGGAAATATGTTGGGGCGCGCAAAAAGCGAGGACTTTACCGACTCTTGTTTTGGTAGTTGTTTTTTTGCCCCAAGACTGATGCTGCGCGGTAGAAAACAGAGGGCGCGTGCTCGTGACTCTTGTTTGTGGAGCGGTTTTCAATGGAAGTTGCGATTGCTGACATGTTGCGAGGCCTTCGCGTACTTCCGTTGGGTGAATGGAGCTTTTTCCCAGAGCGCCAGGGTGCCATTGCTCATCAACATGGACGAAGCTTCTCTAGCTTTCCGTTTGACTGGCGTGGTTGGCGCCGTGTTGAAAACGGGTCGGCTTAGCCGACTGCAGCCCGGAGACCAACGCGCCGCGCAACGCTGTAGTTTTCTGATATTCGTGTGTTTTATAGGAGAGGAGGCAGTGGCTGGCTGTTCAAGACACGCATTATTTTTCCCACTTGCGAGCGCGCAACGCTGTGTTTTACAGCGTGGCGTGGTGTGTTGCCTATGTTGCGCAACAGCCCGCAACAGCCCGCAGTGTGTGGAGTTGGGTTTTCATTTTGTTCGGCCAAGGTTGTGGCTGGCCCATCGGGTGGTTTGGGCGTCGCCTGCGACCTGTGTCGATTGTTTTTGCGTTTGATTTCTGGTTTTTTGCCAGGCAGCCTGCTTGAAAGCTGCCCCAACCTTAGACAGCGCTTGAAGTGTGCAGTCTCGCTCACAGTTCGCAAGCCGGACAGGTTTTGGAACACTGTTCCGTCTATCCGGAACAGCCTTGTTTTTTGGGTTGGGGAGCAGTGTGTGAAGTGCGGCGATTTAATGAAACTTGAGGCGCTGAATTCGTTGCGATCTTGTCTTTTGCAACGACGCATGTTTCGCTGCGCAGACGCAGTGTTTTGGAAGTCGCGTGCGCCGTGGTCGTTTTGAGGTGTCTTGCCTGGCAGGCCTTTTTAAGCAGGGGGTGCCACAGACGGCTCTGTTTTTCTTTTGGGCAGTGTCAGCTGCCGAGGAAACCAAGACTGCAAGACTCAGCAAGCCTGGGTGTTGGTCTTGGACAAGACGATGCTCGCAAGGCGCGGCTGCCCCTTTTTTGGTTTGTTGGTTTGTTGAGCTGGCAGATGTGTTGAGCTAGCAGTTGCGTCGCGCGTGTCTCAGACCCAGCATAACCTGAAAGTCGACTGAAGGGTAGACGGCGCATAAGCCACCACTCTTGGGCGCATGGACCTTCGGAGACCCGGCTAGAAAATGCTGGCGCTAGCTTCCCAGATGAGGGCGCCTCACGGCGGGCCGCTGACTGCGTTGGACCTCCACCAGTGCAGTGTCAAGGGGTGCCGAAGCAAGATCGCAGCAGCTTGCGGGTTGCAGCCTGACGGGTTGGAGACGCGGAAAGATGAGATTCGTGCCTTGCTCACAGTCGTAGAGGCTCTGGGGCCAAGAAGGCAAGCCAGCCGTCAAGCCGCAGTGACGAGCTTGGCGCTGAGTCGCAAAACCCGAAATTGAGGTCAGAGACTTCTTTTTGGGTACTCTTGTTTCCACCCAAGTGAACAGAGAGCAGCCTCTGACCTTCACCAACATGGCCATGCTTCATGCGTCAGGGCAAATCCATTATCAGGTCGCACTTTCGTTTTGTCCCTCTCAACCGCCACCTACTGGCTGCGCGCGACTTGGCCAGCCACTGGTCTGGGAAAACAGACGGATATGCAGGCTGCGTTGCATATTGCTACTTGCCTTTGCCCACAAAAGCTGTGGAGGAGTTGGATCCAAACGAGTTGGAAGCCCAGCGTGAGGAGCAGAGGCGGAGTCGCGCGGCTAGCGGCAAAGCGGAGCAGCGTGTTCGAGAAGTGGATTTGTGGCCCAGGAGAACATTGCGCCTGACGAAGACTTTTGCTTCGCGAGCTGGGACAAACTTCCTGGCATTGTCGCCAAGTCATGGAAGACGGAGAAGGTGGAGGATTTCGTTGCAGTGGCCGCGCAAAGCCGCGTGGAGCTGGCAGCTGCCCGCAGCGCACCATGCACTTGTGGTGGCCAGCGAGCTGACTTTGCCTGCGCCATTCTGTCTCAAAACGGGCATGCCGCATTGAACTGGCGCAAGGCTGTCACGGAATCGCTTTCGACAGGGCGATCGAAAGGCAACCCTGTTTGCCACGCAGGCTTTGAGGGGAACGAGGGCAAAAGCCCCTTGCCTTGCCTCTGGTTTTCGGCGGGGAGTGACAAGCAGAAAGTCAATCTTCCCAGCCACGTTGCCAAAGGTTGCGGCTCATGCTTTGCCATGTTTCAGCTTCGGCTCGACTTTCAGGGCAACGGCGTCCTGCCCCAAAAGGGTCTTGAGAGGTGTGACGCGTCTGCCAGAGCACGTTAGTAGGCGCGCGATGTTTGACCAGCATGTTCGTAATGCGTTGGCGTAGCAATGTGTGTCAAAGTTTTAGACATCGTCGGGCGAGACACCGTTTGCAAATACATGACAGACTTGGAGCTCGGACATGTGGTGGCAGCTTTTCGAGAAAGCGCAGTGGACGGCCGCGTGCTGGCGTCCTTGTCAGAGGCAGAGTTGGTTGCTGAGCTTGGGCTACGGCCTCTGCAGGCTCGCAAAGTGAAGAGCCGTCGAATGTAGAAATTCAGACTGAGAGTTCCGGCGCAAAGGACGATTCTTTGAGTCTTGCAGCTGTTCTGGCTATGTTGTTGCATTTTTGGGTCAAGTTCCGAACTCAGACGCAAGTGCTTTTGCACGCCTTGGGCGGTTTTTGGTTGCCTGGGCCTGTTCCGTCCCCTTTCCCCCAACCAAGCAATGTTGATGGACTGCAGCTTTTCACTTTGCGTTTGTTGTGCCCTTTTCGCTTTTTTGTTTTTTGCCCATGGCTGTTGGGCCGCTTGCCTGTCCTCTTCGAGCGCAAGCCTCAACATTGCTCAGCAGGGGGTCAGGGGGAAGAGTTATGACCTGTTTCAAGTTTGCAGCTTTACTTTGCCGCAGGCTTCAGTGCATTTGTGTTCTAGTTGTCCATGGCTCCAAACGCAAAAGCAGCTGCTGGTAAAGCGCATGCGCAGTGACTGAAACGGTTGTGGTTTAGACTGTGTTTGGGGCCGCCGTCTGGGGCCTCTTCTGTAATCCAACTTCTCTCAAAAGCAGTCGAAAAGGTTGCCAACATCACCGTACCACCATAGCCTGGGCTTAGCCATGGTGGAAATTTTCCAGCCCCACAAGCTCAGTGGCTGCTTGACTCCCGCCCCTAGGTGATCCACCAGCGTCCATAGGCTCCATTTTCAGGGCAACTGTCCGACTTCTGCAACATGCCGACCAGCATCGAAGTTTCCCGGCCCCAAAGGTTGAAGTCCTGAACCGGCGGCTCAGCGCAAGCACGCACGTCTCCGACACGTCGCGGCTGACCTCTGCATTTTGTTTTGCTGCGGCCTGTGTCGCATCACCAGGGCCAGTCTGCGCAACAGTGCCTGGTCCAGCGCCGCACACAGTCCAGCACTACAGAAAGAACAAGGTTCTCCTGTCGAACCGCAATCCAACACATCAACATCTTGTGGGGCAGCCGCGTCAGCCGTGTCGCGCAGCTTCAGCTGCACAGGCATGACTTTACGCAGCAATCTGAAGCTCTGCGAGAGCCAAACCCTGGGCGCCGCAGCGGTGTGCCAAGACCAATCACCAACTTCTTGCAGTCTTTGCTTTTGGGCTTTTCTTTCTGACGTATGACGTAGGGGGCTGGAGAGGCTAGTCTTCTGGATGTAGGGGGATGGGCCAGTTGAAAAAGCATGGCTTGGGTTTTTGTTGCCAGAAAGCAATGCTGTCATCAGAAAGACACGGCCAATGACGCATGCGTCATTGCAACCTGTCCAGCGCGTTCTCAGCGTCGCCGCAGCAGATCCAACTAGGCCGGATTGCTGAGGACTATCCACGCCTCCGGCGTGCAGGACAACTTTTGCGGGCACGCCAGTGCCAAACACGTGTGTCATGCTGGCCTTCCAAAGCAAAGGCCGAGCCAAAGATCGTTTGCTAGCGCGTACTTGCACAACCAGGCCCGCTTGCCAGAGAAAGCTTCCACACAGTCCTTGCATACAGCCGCAGGAGCTTTGCCGCTCGCCATGTCGTCTGTGACGGCAGAACTTGCATTGGATCTCAATCTGTTCCCATGTTGACACTAGATCCTGGCACGGCACAAACGCGTCAACTTCGACGCGCGAAATGTATGTCCAAAGGCTTCAGTCTTGGGAAAAGACCGAAATGTCAGCGACTAGCTAATGCCACAAAGACCTTCGCGACCAGCGCGCGCGCTCATCGCACTTGCGCAGCGAAATGCTAAGTTACAGACAAGGCGATGGAGGGCCTGCCGCGCAAGTAAATGCTCACGCCCTTAGGAGACAGAGAACAAGCGCAGAAATTCAATCAGAGCCCCAAAATACCAAAACCATGTCAGCAACCCAAGCTGTCCTGCTTGGAACCCTTGGGTGCGTTGTTTGTGTTGCAGTTCTCAACATTATTTTGGGAATGCTGCACTTATTGCAGGTTTTTTGAATAATTTCCACGTGGGACGTGGTTCCTGACATGTCATATGGTTGTGCGCTTGGGTTTTGGAATTCCCGAGCTGGATTTGTTGGCAGTTTCTTTTTGGGACATGGTTGAGGCAGTTTGTGTTTTTGATTTTGCCGTGTATGTGTGTTTGATTGAGTTTATGTTTTTGGATTTTGTGCATTTACTGATGTTTTGTTTTGGAGTTTCGATGGTTTCTGAGATTTTAGGATGTTTTTGGAATGTTGCACTTCCTGAGTTGGTGTTGAATTGTCACCTGGTTGTTGCTAGTGCCGCCGCAAGGCGCCTGGTCGTTTCACGGCGTTTCAACTGTTTTTCTGTCGTTCCACGCCACGGTGGGTGGGGGGGAGGGGAGGTGGGAATTCACTGCGCTGCAGGAGAATGCATCTCAGTCTCATGTCGGCTCTTTTCATCGTGTTGAGCACCCGCGTTTTAGTTTGCCGCATGAGAATTAAATTCATACATCTCAGCTTCATTTCGGCCTTTTTTGTCGTGTTGTCCAAGAGGTTTCCGGTTGCATCGCCGGCTCTCAGGGGGTGTTCAGCAATGTACAATCCTCGCGCGGTGTCTCTTTGCTTGTCTTTTGAGTTGCTCTTGCGCATTGCTAAAGTACCGCCGCCGAGCCGCTCACCGGCTCTATTACCCTTTTTTGCTTGATCAGCGCATTGATGTCTTTGCTACTGTTTCGGTGTCAGATCCAGCTTTGGATTTTGTAATTGCTGCTTCTGCGATGCCTGACATTAGTTTGGGGGATTTCTAAAACCACAGTTGTTCATTGAGAAAAGCTGAAATCATTGGCAGGCGCATTGAAACCAAGAAGGGTGAGCCTTGCAAATCAGAGGCGGCTCATGGCGTGATGACCTGTTTGAAGAATTTCCAGGTGGACGTGGTTCCTGACATGTTATTTGGTTTGTGCTTGAGTTTTGGAATTCACGAGGTTCCTTTTTGATGTTTCGCACTTCCTTAGGATTTGTTGGCGGTTTCTTTTTGGGACATGGTTGAGGCAGTTTGTGTTTTTGATTTTGCCGTGTATGTGTGTTTGATTGAGTTTATGTTTTTTGATTTTGTGCATCTACTGATGTTTTGTTTTGGAGTTTCGATGGTTTCTGAGATTTTAGGATGTTTTTGGAATGTTGCACTTCCTGAGTTGTTGTTCAATTGTCACCTGAGACATCGTTGCTGACATGTTGGGTATTTGTTTTGAACTGCCAAGCTCATCCTGAACAAAAGCATAGCGCGCGTGTGGGGCTTAGTTGCTGACACGTTGTTCGTTTTGCATCTTGCTTCGCATTGCATTTTGTAATGACCGCGTTGTTTCTGGGGATTTTGTTGGGATGTCCTAATTTCGCACCTGAATGGGACTGCCCCCTACTATTGGCAATTCTACATCACAAAGACTTAAGCTTAGATTTCCACACTTACCTTAGTGTTGGCACTTTTAAGCCAGGACGGAATTTCAGATTTGGTTGCCGTGTATGCTGTCAGTGATGAGAGCAGGCCACCTTTTCAGTTCACCAGTAACGCATGCTCATTGGCAGCAAGCACTTAACGAACATGCCTGCGTTTCTCTGATGTAGCAGTGAACTCCCCCTGAATGCCTCATAGAACCTTGTTTTGTTCAACGCCCTGTGTGATTGTGTACATGTTTTCCACAAATGTTCAATCAAGTTTCCATGCGCTTTCAGTGTGCATTTCTATGCACTAGTACACGTTCTATGCACGCTTGGTTCATCTATGCACTTCCCCTTGGCTTCTATGAGTTGTTTATTAGCTTTTTGAACAGTGTATTAACAGTGTATAGAAAAAGCGTAGGTAGTTCGTTGAAAATAAACATAGAACAAACGTGGAAAGCCCACAGAACATTCACATAACGATCATGGACACGTCCTAGGAACGCCAATAACATGTCTTCAGAAACTTGGTTTTGGCCAGCTGCAAGGCAGCATCAAAACCATGTCGGTTTGCTCTATTTCCTTTCTTTTACTTTTGCCTTTGGTAGATGTTGGACCAAGCCCTGAAGCCTTCCTGTTTACCTAGCATTGCCCTGAGAATGTTTGGCAGTTTCTTTCCTGGGTATGTTTTTTCATTTTCTCTTTGCTTTTGTTTTACAACTATACTATATCCTTTGCATCTGTGCAGTTGTCACCTGGAAACTTTCCGTGATTATTGTCAAAGAACGTTCATCACCTTTGTTGTTCCCCTTTCTCAATGCAACTTTGTTATCTTCCTTGCAATTTGCCTTGGGTTTGGTGGCATGGGCCTTTGCCAAAAAAGGAAGATGAACCCGGAAGGTTGTTGACTTTCTGGAATTCCGGGCGATAGACACAGCAGCAACACCCTGGCAGCACCACCAGCAAAGCCACTGCCAAGCGAGCTCGGGGGCAGAAAAGGCAGGCCTCAAAAAGGCCTAGACGCAGATCCTATATAGAGGCGGGAACAGCAGCAACGACGGGTGTCTATCGCCACTTTTGCACCCCATATAGGAGAGATATAGGACACACTTTAGCAACATCCCTGGCCGAGACACAGGCAGGCTTCGAGCCGAAAATGCTCCAAGTATGACCCTTTTGGGAAAGAGAGACAGAACACGCTTGCATTGTGAGCCTTGGTAGGTCCACAAAACCTAGAATGACTTCCATCCCACGCGCCTCACGCTTGGGACGAGGGCTCGGCGGATACACAACGCAAGTTTCCCTCTTCGTGCGCATGGATGTCATAGCTGCGCCAAGGCCGTACAGCGGGAAGCCGTGAGCCCAGTTGCAATTGCGGCGGGCGTCAAAGGCAGGGGAAACTTACAATATTGGGGGAGTGCCCATTATGGGAAAGAAGCACGGGTGTCTTTTTGAGAAGCATCAGACGCCGCAGTGACACGCGACCAGTTGAAGGGCTTCCACATTGAGGCGGCGCAATGTTTGGACGGGAAAGATCATGGGAAATGACCGGCTTTGCCAATTTGGTAGCCAACATTTCCCGCTGCCCGGACCCCCCGGCCCTTCAGTTCACAGTCCCCCGTTACCGTGAACTCCAACAGTTAGAAGGAGTGCCTCCGTGTTGGGATCGGATTTTAAAAGAAAGCTCTACTTTCGCAACTTGAGGTGGGCAAGCAGAGGGAACAACCATCAACAGTTCATATGTTTCCCGGAAACTCTTAAAAAAGGCTGCAAACTTTTCCTGCCAACTTCTCCTGATGTTGCTTAAATCTAACAAACCCAAGCCTGCCGGGCGGAACAAAGCAAGATCCAACAAAACGACCCAGAGTTTGTCCTAGGCGCTCCTAAAGGGGAACTTCTTAGGTTTCCAGCGTGTTGCTCTGGAGTTGCTGGTTGTCCGTGTGTTCCACACCTTTTCTCAGGACCATGAACAAGGTTGGCATGGCCAAACCGTCTGCTCCAGGTCAACCCCGCGCAACGGTTTGTCCGTCTTGATGCTGGCTGGATGCGGGGAAGGGGAAGGAAGAATCTGCGCTCAAATGCACATACCGTTTGGGGGTTACAGGGGATCTGAAGATCAGAAACCACGCGTCAGAAACTTCACTCGTGTCAGAAACTTGCGAAGCTATGTCTTAAGTTAAGCACACCCGACAAAAGAGAGGTTTCCCGCAGCAATACTTCACCAAGCAACCAGCTTTCAATATAATTTGCGGGGACGAGCTCAACATTACCATTCAAGGAGCGCAAGCTGCTCAGTTGCCGTGGCACCTGCGCACGGGCGCTTCAAGCAGCCCCCTCTTCAGTTCAGAGTTGGTTTAGGATGTTGCCACGACTGGGACCAATTGGCTTGTTCTTAGGGGGCTGACCAAGCTACAGTTGCGACACATGCTCCATATGTGAGCTCTCAAGGGGATGTCCTCGAATGGGAGTCGATCATGATTCCCATGTTGAGCGTCATGAGGTTGCCAGAACCCGAAACTTTGTTCCTTTGTGTGATTTGCGTGGGGATTCCTGATTGGGGGCCTGTTTCGGGCCGGTGATATTTCACCGCGTCGGTTTCTTGAGCGAGTGAAGAGATTATGAAGAACGTTCACAGAAATCCTCAACCTTTTGCGGGTTTTCGACTTGACGGGCCGGTGTGCCAAACAGAAGCATGAAACAAGACCCATCAGCGCCAGGACAAGGACGACTTTGAGAAAATGGGGTTGCGGGGCAAGCTGCGCCTGCCAAAGAGAGAGGTGCCAAGCTGTGCCGCTTGCGGGCATCGTGTTGGTCCCTTTTGCACCCAAAGGAAATGCTTAATTTGACCCCAAATCACCCGGTTGAATGTTGAATGTTGAGGACCATCAAAGACGTGGACCCTCCTTGAGGGTTCCCTTCATTTCCACTAAACTGGGAGTGAAGCGGGGTCAAGAGGCAAACTTTGCGGGATAATTAAACAGAAATGATTTGACCGGAAACCAAAGAAAGTCTAATCGTGCCATTGGGGTGGCCCCTGACGTGTTCAGCTTGCCCTCAGCCAATAGACTTGTCGACCTTTTCTTTTGGTTTACTGTGATCCATTTGTCGGCTCCAGCAGCTTAGCCTTGTTCGTCCCTCTGTTGGGCAGTCGCAAAGTCAAGGTGGGTTCCTTGAAGCCGCACATGCTTGCTCGTGTTTGGTCACCCTTCAACCTGGCAGATGGATGCTTCCTAAAAGAGGCTACCCAACAAATTTCGGGTTTCCTTGTGGTTTTTCTTTAAAGTCAACCAGCAAGGGGCGCTTTTCAGGAGCTGCTGCCTGTAGGCTCTGATCCAGAACTTGCCGCGCGCATTCGGAAAGACATGCAAAGGAATTGGTTGCCCTGTTTCCCCAACACAACCAACTTGGTTAATCCAAGTTGGCCGCCCATCCAAGTATGCAGGGCCCACAGCTCTCATGTTCCGGATGCAGGCAGATGACGAACATGTGAGCAAACTTGACATGATACTACTTTTGCAAGATACACCGGTAGCGGAGAGCGACTCCGAAGTTTGTGCTTGTTGGGGGCACTGCGGGAGCTTAAGCGCAGGTGGGCTGGCGTGACCACCCATTTGAGACCCCTGCGATTCGGACGGTCACAGCACACGCAGGTGCAACACGGGCGCAACACTGGTGTAACACGGGTGTAGCACGGGTGCAACACGGGTGTAGCGCGTTGTAAAGCTCGAAGAAACCATGGTTATATTCCTGAATGCCTGAAGGACCAAAGTGTAGTAATTTTACTACACAAAAAATACATTGTTTTTGTGTAGTAATTTTTGTGTAGTAGTTTTGTGTAGTAATTTGTGTGTAGTATTTTTGGCAGTTGTGTAGTAATTTGTGCATTTTTACAACACATTTTTGTGTAGTAATTTGGCCAAGATTTCATTTTGTGCTGTGTAGTAATTTTTGTGTAGTAAATTTTGTGTAGTAATTTGGGCGTGTAGTAAAATTGTGTAGTAAATTTGTGTTGTTTAGCTAAAACAACTTATTGTTGTTTTTTATGTTTTTCACATTTGTTTTGGTAGTTTTTTCCGCCCAATTTGTTGGAACAATGAGCAGATGTTGATCAAATTTGCGCGTGTCTGCAAGACACACTTCACAATTGTTCTTTTGTTGGATGCGTCACGCGCGGTTTGCCCGGCAAATCGAGCTGTTTCATTTGCACGAACGATGGCCGCGAGGTTTGGCTATATAGCAGACAGCTAGGCTGTCTTGCGGCATCACAGATGGATTTGCAACCGCGGGCAGCCCGTCCCAAGAGGACAACGAAAAAATGCCCCGGGAAATTGCAAGCGACAAAGCATGTCTAAGCGGCTGGCTGGAAATCATTGCGCCTTACAGGACGGGTTGTTGCGCGGCTCCTTGTGTGCCATGTGGTTCCAAATTCAACGCTTGCCATGTTCCTTTCCTGAAGTTTTTACAGAGAGACGCCTACTCGAAACTCGGGACTTCGCGCAGCTCAGCCATGATGAGACTGCATTTGCGACCTGTTGGGGTCAGACCTTCAGATGACTGCAAATGACGGCAGCGCGGAAGGCGAGACGTTCGCATGAGGAAAATACAAACAGTTTGCCGAACTTTGGATTGGTCAAACCACACATGCGTTTCCCGTGCATGCGCGCCATGGAGTACACATGAGCAAACCGTAGCCATTTTGTGGATCACACAGCATGGATACATACAAATGGATGTCGGCTTTGTTTTTCTTGGTGCTAGCCATAGAGATGGCCAGGCTGTTTTGGGACGATGATGATGACGATCGCCCTCCGACATTGCAGAGACCGAGGAGTGCGGTAGAACTTGTGAAACAGTGCCATCGCCGTGTTGAAAGGAACATGTGCCTTTTGTATGTTTGTGCGTTGACCGGGCCGTGCTAATCTGGATCCAGGAGGCAAAATTCATGTGATTCAACTTTTGCAGGAATTAGATTTAGGACATTTTCAGTTTTTTTAACACAGGTTTCAAGTTTGTTTTACATCTTTTGTTGGCTTGGCGGAATATGAGCCCAAAATGAAGCTCTGCCACTGAAAAATCCACGAAACTACATCAACCGCAGCAAGCATTCATTCAATGTAAGAATTTGGGCATTAGATTTACAGTTTTTTTACATTTTTGGTTGCCTTGGCGGAATATGAGCCCAAAATGAAGCTCTGCCACTGAAAAATCCACGAAACTACATTAAGCACAGCAAGTAGATTTAGATTTTCAGTTTTTTTTCACAGGTGTCAAGGTTTTTTTTTTATTTTTTTGGTTGGCTTGGCGGAATATGAGCCCAAAATGAAGCTCTGCCACTGACAATTCCACGAATCTACATCAACAACAGCAAGAATTCATTCAATGTAAGAATTTGGTCATTTCATTTAGGACATTTTCATTTTTTATCACAGGCTTCAAGTGTTTTTTCATATTTTTGCTTGGCTTGGCGGAATATGAGCCCAAAATGAAGCTCTGCCACTCAAAATTCCACGAATCTACATCAACAACAGCAAGAATTCATTCAATGTAAGAATTTTGGCATTTGATTTAGGACATTTTCATTTTTATCACAGGTTTCAAGTGTTTTTTTTTAAAATATTTTTGGTTGGCTTGGCGGAATAGGAGCCCAAAATGAAGCTGCCACTGAAAATTCCACGAAACTACATCGACCACAGCAAGAATTCATTCAATGTAAGAATTTGGGCATTAGATTTAGGACATTTTATCACAGGTTTCAAGTTGTTTTTTTCATTGTTTTGGTTGGCTTGGCGGAATATGAGCCCGAATGTCTACCACAAAGCAGGCAAAATCTGCGCGCGCCTTATGTCTACCACAAAGCAGGCAAAATCTGCGCTCACCTTATGTCCACCACAAAGCAGGCAAAATCTGCACGCACCTTATGTCCACCACAAAGCAGGCAAAATCTGCGCGCGCCGTATGTCCACCACAAGGACGGTAAAAATCAGCGTGCGACAAATGTCCACCACAAAGCAGGCAAAATCTGCGTCCACGACAGAGCAAGCAATATCTGCGCGCGCCTTATGTCCACCACAAAGCAGGCAAATTTTGCGCGCGCCTTATATCATCCACAAAGCAGGCAAAATCTGCGCGCAACGAATGTCCACCACAAAGCAGGCAAAATGTGCGCGCGCCTTATGTCCACCACAAAGCAGGCAAATTCTGCGCGCAACGAATATCCACCACAAAGCAGGCAAAATCTGCGCACGCCGTATGTTCACCACAAAGCAGGCAAAATCTGCGTGCGCCTTATGTCCACCACAGGTTTCAAGTTTTTTACACTTTGAGCCCAAAATGAAGCTCTGCCACTGAACATTCCACGAAACTACATCAACCACAGCAAGAATTGATTCAATGCAAGAATTTGGGCATTTGATTTAGGACATTTTCACATTTTTTAATCACAGGTTTCATTTTTTTAAAAAAAAAATGGTGGGCTTGGCGAAATATTAGCACAAAATGAAGCTCTGCCACTGAAAATTCCACGAAACTGCATCAACCACAGCAAGAATGAATTCAATGTGCCAAGCAAATGCACTCAAATCTCCACACAACGCTGCAAACCTATGTTGAAATTGCACTAACGGTGCAAAAAAAGTGCGCTACATCATCCAAAACTGCATGCAAACTGCCCAACTGCAGGCAAATTGCATTGAAACTGCACTCAAACCGCTCTCAAACTGCTATCGAACTGCACCGAAATTGCAAAAATACACACAAACTACATCCAAACTTCACTCACTGCAAAAGGGCATTCAAAACTTCACTCAAACTTCACTCAAACTTCGCTCAAACTTCACTCAAACTACATTCAAACTGCAAAACTTCACTCAAACTTCACACAAAACTTCACTCAAACTTCATTCAAACTTCACTCAAACTGCAAAACCGCACTCACACAGTGTAGTTTTGCAGTTTGAGTGAAGTTTGAGTGAAGTTTGAATGCAGCTTTGCAGTTTGAATGTAGTTTGAGTGAAGTTTGAGTGAAGTTTGAGTGAAGTTTGAGTGAAGTTTGAATGAAGTTTGGGTGAAGTTTGAATGCCCTTTTGCAGTTTGAGTGAAGTTTGGATGTAGTTTGAGTGTATTTTTGCAATTTCAGTGCAGTTCGATAGCAGTTTGATTGCGGTTTGAGTGCAGTTTCAATGCAATTTGCCTGCAGTTGGGCAGTTTGCGTGCAGTTTTGGATGATGTAGCGCATTTTTTTGCACCGTTAGTGCAATTTCAACATAGGTTTGCAGCGTTGTGTGGAGTTTTGAGTGCATTTGCTTGGCGCATTGAATTCATTCTTGCTGTGTTTGATGTAGTTTCGTGGAATTTCAGTGGCAGAGCTTCATTTTGGGCTCATATTCCGCCAAGCCAACCCAAAAACATGTAAAACATATTTGAAACCTGTGTTAAAAAAACTGAAAATGTCCGAATGCCCAAATTCTGTGGTTGATGTAGTTTCGTGGAATTTTCAGTGGCAGAGCTTCATTTTGGGCTCATATTCCGCCAAGCCAACCCCAAAAAAGCAAAAAAAAGTAAAAACAACTTGAAATCTGTGATTCAAAACTGAAAATGTCCGCCCAAATTACATTGAATGAGTTCTTGCTGCGGTCGATGTAGTTTCGTGGAAGTTTCCAGTGGCAGAGCTTCATTGTGGGTCACATTCCGCCAAGCAAAAAATGCAAAACAACTTGAAACTTGTGATGAAAAACTGAAGATGTCCTAGATCAAATGCCCAACTTCTAACATTGAATGAATTCTTGCTATGGTTGATGTAGTTTTGTGGATTTTTCAGTGGCAGAGCTTCATTTTGGGCTCATATTCCGCCAAGCCAACCCAAAAAATGTAAAAACACTTGACACCTGTGATAAATTGTCCTAAACCTAATGCCTACATTGAATGAATTCTTGCTGTGGTCGATGTAGTTTCGTGGAAATTTCAGTGGCAGAGCTTCATTTTGGGCTCATATTCCGCCAAGCCAACAAAAATGTAAAAACAACTTGAAACCTGTGATAAAAAATTGAAAATGTCCTAAATCAAATGCCCAAATTCCAACATTGAATGAATTCTTGCTGTGGTTGATGTAGTTTCGTGGATTTTTCAGTGGCAGCTTCATTTTGGGCTCATATTCCGCCAAGCCAGCCAAAATATATATTAAAAACACACTTGAAACCTGTGATAAAATGTCCTAAATCGAATGCCCAAATTCTTACATTGAATGAATTCTTGCTGTGGTCGATGTAGTTTCGTGGAAATTTCAGTGGCAGCTTCATTTTTGGCTCATATTCCGCCAAGCCAACAAAAATGTAAAAACAACTTGAAGCCTGTGATAAAAAACTGAAAATGTCCTAAATCAAATGCCCAAATGAATGAATTCTTGCTGTGGTTGATGTATTTTCGTGAATTTTCAGTGGCAGAGCTTCAGTTTGGGCTCATATTCCGCCAAGCAAACCCAAAAAAAACTTGAAACCTGTGATATTTTTGAAAATGTTCTAAATCTAATGCCCAAATTCTTACATTCAATGAATTCTTGCTGTGGAACTTTCAGTGGCAGAGCTTCATTTCGGGCTCATATTCCGCCAAGCCAACCAAAAAAGATGTAAAAAACAACTTGAAACCTGTGATAAAATGTCCTAAATCTAATGCCCAAATTCTTACATTGCATGATTTCTTGCTGTGGTCAATGTAGTTTCGTGGAATTTTCAGTGGCAGCTTCATTTTGGGCTCATGTTCCGCCAAGCCAACCAAAAAATGAAAAAATCTTGAAACCTGTGATAAAAAACTGAAAATGTTCTAAATCAAATGCCCAAATTCTAACATTGAATGAATTCTTGCTGTGGTCGATGTACTTTCGTGGAATTTTCAGTGGCAGAGCTTCATTTTGGGCTCATATTCCGCCAAGCCAACCAAAAAATGTAAAACAACTTGTGTGAGCGCTGTCTGCTCTGTATGATATGCAAAAGACACACAGAGGAGTCGGACTGCTGGCGTGCAAGAATGTGTGAATCATGTGAGGCCGCATGTGCTTGATGACAGTTAATTTTGCCACAAGAGGTCGCCGCAGTTGCATGCGCGCCGCAAGGATGTCACACGGCAGTTGTGAATGAATGGTTGGCAGCCTCGTTTTGTGTCTATGACACAGTGCTCAAACAAAAAAGGACACGCGCGCTGCCCGGCAACCCTCGTGTGAAAAGATGGCATTGGTTCCGGCTCCAGCCTCCTCCCAACTGCCAGCGAAGCTTACCGTTGGCACGTCGGCGGCCTTCGCGCGTGGCTACGCCTTCAACTACACGTTGGCACCAGCGACCTGTTGAAAAGCAAACCACAAAGTTGTCTCTTGCGAGTTAAGACCAACTCTACTTTGCTGGATTTGGGCGCGTAATACTTTTTTGCCTGCGCATCGGCGAGGGCTGTGTCATTTTCTGCCTTCTTTTTCAAGCCACACACTTATACTAAGCGAGGACAAAGCAAGCCAACATGCCTACTGGGACTGCCAGAAGGGCACAGACATCGCAGCGGACGGCGAGAAGCTGTTCCTCATGTGGGACGATGGCGAGGGCATGTGGATCGCACACCATGGGACTTCCACCAAAGCCACCGTGAATCTACGCCAGGCAGTCTTTGGCTTCAAGGGGAACTTCTTTGAGTGTGGATGGCGCAAATGGGCTTCTCAACTCCACGCGCTGGCATATTTTCGTTTCTCTTTTTTTCTGTCGCGTGGTTCCGGGTCACATTGTGCAAAACGCAGCGTCATGCCCGCTTGGAAGACTGCCCGAGGTCTTAAATGAATCGGTCACTACGGACCCCGAAAATACTGAGTGCGAGCATGAGATGCCCGCGTCCCGTGAGCCCTTTTTCTGTCAAAGTACAGACACAGATGATGCAGCCGGACTGTTGATTCTGCATATGATGCCGCCACACACAAGATTGTTTGCTGTGAATAGTTTTCACCCAGTGTACAATTGTGTGCTGACCAAACTGTTCTGTTTATTAAAAGAAACACCAAATTGATAGCTGTTGTTGTGCGGAAAGCCTCTGTGTGCTCATGTTTACCCATCATCTGCAGACACAGCCGCAAAAGACCCGGCCGGCACAGAAGTCCAAGGCGACAAAAGACCCGCGCACGGAGCTTGCAGCTTTCCTGTGTGTGACGTTCTTCCACACACAGCTCGTGTCGACACACATCCTGACGACGAATCTATAGCGCCCTTCCACAGTTGTCTCACTGCTCATGCCGCACCTTCCTTCACGAAACCTTTTTTCCCAGCTCCAGTTTCAACCCACAAGATCAAATGACGGGACTGGGCTCCATTTAGCTCAAGTTCCGCCACAAGACAACCTTGAAGCCACCGAAAGGATAGGTAAACAAACTTGAAACCTGATAAAACTGAAAACGCCCTAAATCTTTAATGAATCCAAGAATTAGCTAAATTTAAGAGTCGTGAGACATAGGGTTTCTGGAGGGATGTAGCGTACAGGTACGGTGCAGGTCGGTAAAGTGGTACAGTCAACAGGTACGACTGGTACGGTTAAGCGGTACGCCTGGTACAGTAATAGGGTGCGCCTGGTACGGTACAAGGGTACGACTGGCACGGTACAAGGGTACGACTGGTACGGTACAACGGGACGACTGGTACGGTGCAAGGGTACGACTGGTACGGTGCAAGGGTTCTATAATGAATCCAAGAATGCCCCAGATTCTTATTTGCCGACTTTTTCCCAACCCCCGCACACAGTTTCAACCCACCAGATCGCCCTTCAAGAGTCATGTTTTTTTTTGCGCTGCTCTCATGCATCTATGGCGCCCTTCCACAGTTGTCCCACTGTTCAGCCGAATCTCCCTTTAAAACCTTTTTGCCCAGCTCCAAAATCAACCCCCACAAGATCAAATGATGCGACTGGGCTCTATTTCCCCAGCCCCAGACAGTTTCAGCCCGCAAGATCACCTTTCCTGTCATGTTTTTTGGTGCAGTTCTTGGGAATCTATAGCGCCCTTCCAGTTGTCCCACTGATCATGCCGCATCTCCCTTCAACACCTTTTTTGCCCAGCCCCACAGTTTCACGACTCACAAGATCACACTTCTATAGCGCAATACTCAGCTCGCAAGGTGATCGCACAAACAATGAGACTGGCAGTTGTGGGTGACTGGACATGTTGTGCTACATAGTTGATTTATCTCTCGTTGTGTTCCAAATTGAAAAAACTGGCGCCCCACCTCTTAAAAAATGTAGATTTGATGAAGTTTGATGTAGTGTTGATGTGTTTGATGTAGTTTTGATGCAATTTAGTATAGTAGTTTTGATGTAGTTTGATGCCGTTTGCATGCAGCTTAGATGTAGTTTGATGTGCTTTCGATGCAGTTTGTCTGTGGTTTGGTGTAGGTTTGACGCGCCTCGGAAACTGGCAAAAACAACGCCAACGCAGTTTGAACGCAGTTTGGATGCACTTTGGAAAATTCACCAAAATTTACTACACAGAAAATTACCAACACAGTGTAGTAAAAATGCTACACATTTGTAAAACATGTGTAGTAATTTCGTGTAGTAAATGTGTGGTAAAATTGCCCATTTTACTACACAACGATTTTACTACACAAAAGCCATTTTTGTGTAGTAATTGTACGCGTGTAAAATGTAAAATTACTACACGTTGATCCTTCAGGTGAGGTCTGGCAGGCTTGGGTGTTCAAGGTATCATTACTTACTGCAGTTTCAACCGTAGCCATTTTGGCTCAAGGTGTTGATCCAAACTGGCTAGTTGAGTTTTCTGTCTCAGGAGTGACCTGAATGGCAGGTACTCATGTTGCCGTGCACACGGAGCGCCAGGTCCTTTCGCCTGCGGCTTTCATGGACTTCCGCTGCTGCGTGGTGGAGAGACCGCCCAGGCGTTGGGGCTCTGGGGCTCCGTGGTGGAGATTCGCCGGAGCAGGGGCAATTGAGAGTGGGTTTCCGGCGTGGCTGGACGAAGCCAGGGATGGAGTTACCTTCTTCCGATTTTTCAAAGGTTACCAGGATGGTCTTCAAGGAGCCATGGTTTGCCTATGAGTCTCGGGGAGGGGACTCTGCCTGCGATTCGAAGCTCAAGTTAGTTAGTTGGCCAAAGCTACAGGAAGCCAGGTGCGAGCCACGTGCCAGGGAGCCTCATCAGGAACAATGACCTCAAATTCGCTTTTGAGAACTTCGAGGATGCGCAGATTGCTCCAGACTCTCACGCGCTGGTTTGACCAGCTGCTCAGCGGCAAAGGTTAAAATATTTTTAGCGGTATGAGTTGCACACTATGCCCGGCTTGACCTTTGCACATGTGAATGCAAGGCCTCCAATTTGCATGGCCCCCTTTGCATTTCGGCTCTCATTTGCATGTGCGCATTCATCTTCTTCGAGCATCACCGACCTTGACACCTGCGGTGGCAAAAGGTCCGCAGCCCCAACCACACACGCAGCGAGTGCGTGTCGAAAGTTTCAAGTTCCGGGAAGTCCTTTGCGCAGCGCGCAATGTGAGATCTCCTTCCTTTCCCAGCAAACAGTGCTCCGGTTTAAAGGGCACCTCAAGCACCTTTGGAGGCCATTCAGCCGCGGGACACGACGAGCGCAAGCCGGCCCAAGCAACCGCCCACAGCGCAGCAGGCGAGTTTGGGGTTCCTTTGAAGTTCCTGTTGTTTTGCACACTTTTCGGGGCGGATATGGATTTTCAAATGGGGGTGTCTTTTCTCACGGATTTCCCTGGATTTTCGGGGAAGGTGGCTTTTTTTGGCGCTGCGATGCTGGGATGGGGCCTCTTTTGGAATCCAACAATGTCAACTGTTGAGGTAGAGGGTTCCGGAACCCCTTAAGGTGTTTTGGGTCAGGCTCGCCCATGAGCGTGTTTTTGCGAGGGTAGGAGAAAACAATGTTTTTTAGACACCCAAATACCTTTAGACCAGCCAACAGCATGCTCACCAGCAATTTTCAATTGCAAGTTGGATGTGCGACATAGAGCTGGGCGCGTGCAACGGCGCAAAGACGTTGGATTTCCAGGGTCAGGAAGTTTGCCGGGAAAGCGAGGAACATTCTAAGCTAACCGTGGTACACGTTGGTGGCTGAGATTTCGGCTCCCCTAGTGCTGGGCAGCTGGGAAACGTGCTCTGGGCAAAATCTGAACATTTCGAGGTTTGTGTACCAAGAGAGAATTGAGTTTGAACGCATGCTTTTATGAGCTTTTGTTTGCTGTAGCCTTGAGTTCTGACTCTCAGGCTTTTTTCGTGGCTTTCCCTAATTTCATGTGGATGCCCGTTTTGTTCAGTGCTAAAGGCGTTGCAGCCAGAGGCGCAGAAGCTTTGGCCCCCAGTCCCCGTTCCCGAGGTGAGCGTCGTGGCCGAGGGCTCAGGTTTCGCAAAGAAGCGAGCCCCGTCGCTTGTTCTTTCCCGCCTTGTTTGCGGGGGGAGTTCTGATGGCTAAGTAATTGCATATATCTTTATTGCTTTATGGGCATCATTCTTTTTATGTTTTGCAACCCACCAACTCTACTTACTTAGGCCCTTATAGTACATACCACGCATACCGCGGCGGCTTTTTTTGCTTCACAAGACGTTGGCAATCGTCGCGGCTCGGTTAAAGCTTGCCCGGGCGCTTTTGTGCAGTGATGTTTTAAGGAGGAGATTTTTGGGCATGGTTCCCACCAACATGAAATAGGGAATGTGTGTTTTACACCCATTTGCTTTCCACATTGGCACCAAACCATCTCCCCAAGTCAAGAATTCCTGAGGCGTCCATTTCTGTTTCTGCCGGATGGTCTTCGGAAATGGGCGGCCAGTTGAGAAAGCCAGTGGCTTCCTTTTAGTGGCCATCTTCCCCCTCGACAAAACTACGAATTTCCAACAGACAGAGCCAACCTCATCCTACCACAGCTCTTTGAATAGGAGCCTGTACAAAGCGTGAGGGCGATAAGTTACACAATTTTGTTTGTGTCCAACGCCCTTGCAATATTTGGGTCATCCACTGTAGGATGAGCGTGAGTGATGTGAACCGAGAAAGCTACGGACCCCACCCCTTGGAGACCCCCAACAGCCGAATCAGTTGGCGCAGACCACGCCGTTGAGGCTTTGGAATTTTGGACTTTACTTACCTGTTTTTTGAGACCCTAAAACCAAACACTCGGGGCCTGAGAAGCCAGGACTACGAGAGCACACAAGAATCCGAATTTGAAGAAAACATAAACGTCTGTATAATCCCTGTGCATGATAGCGGGCTTTCCCATCGACGTGGGTTTTCAGGTTGAACATAAGTTTGAGGAGGAGGCCCCTAACGTCCCACCAATACAAGAGATGCGGGGTGGCCCCATTTTCCCATGTCTGTCCCGTGTCAGGTGAAGGCCATGCGGAACAATCAGAAGCTGGCGCAGGGTTGCCCTGCGGTTCAGGTGTGTCTCGGGGTGTCCAACAGTGGGTGTCTTTTCTGCGCCCTTTCAAACAACCCGAAAAGGGTCCCTTCCCTTTTTCATTTGGCTGTGAGTCAAACCCCTGACGTATTGGGTTTTAAGGGGTGCACCTTTCGTTCAATACCCCGTTCAGTCAGTGTACAAGTATCGGACCGGTTGTTGGCTTTCGTTCAGTGCCTGCCGTTCAATCTCCCTTGAGCATCAAATGTTTTGTTGGTCTAAGTAGTCCGCAGACTATCTAAAGCCGTGTGCTCGGTCCAAGTAGTCAAATGGCACGCACGCAGAGACACAGAGAGACACACATGGACACAAAGAGACACACAAAGACACCGAGACGCACAGAGACGCACGTAGAGAGACACACAGAGACACACAGAGACCCACCACACACATTCAGACACACAGACATACAGACACACGCGCTAATACACATACAGACACGCAGGCAGACACACACACAAACACAGAGACACACAGAGACACGCAGCGATACCGACGCACCGACACACCGACACACCGACGCAGCGACGCGCGCGGACACACCGACACACACACACACACACACCTGTGGCACTTCTCGGAGGAAAGTACTTTCACGCCGACTTTCCGTCATCTTGCAGAGACCTCTGACTTCTCGAAGGATTGAAAATGAGAAAAGGTCACAGCCCTTCTGCGCCAACACATCTTTTGAAACATGGGATCGGCCCGTAGCCGCCCTTGTTCATGCGACAAGCAGGGCCAGGTGAGCCAAAGCACACCTTGCAGGCAAAGTAATAACTGTGTTCACTCAGTTGTGTTTGATGTGTTTCTTGCGCGGGATATTTTGGCCCCAAGACACAGGAGGGCGATCAACGACATGCATGCTGAGCATCATGTGCAGTTTTCACTTGGCTTTTGGCTTGGTTTGATTTGCCTTGCTTGGATTGCGCATGATGTCTCTGCATGTTTGGCGTTTGGCATGTGTTGGGTTGCCCTTGTGTTGTGCTTGGGGGGTCGGTTAACTTGCTCGCCATGTCCGGCGCGGGTGAGCAATGGCCCCTCGCGCCTTCGCAGTTTGGTGCAGCCTCCGGTGGCGCGGTCACGGAGGTCGCGGATCTAGCGATGATGATTGGAGCACGTGGAAGGGGGGCCAGGACACGCCTCTCCCCCTTCTTCGCCTCCACTTGTGGAGGACAGTGATGGCGAGGGCTCGCACCTTCAGTCGAAGGCTCCCTCGGTTCTGCCTGCGCTGCAGATTGCTATCCGTTGCAAGACGCAGCCTTCCCCGCGAAAGGCCCGAGGGGTGCGTTCAAGCTCCTCAGCCGCGTCCCCTGCAACCAGCCGTCATCCACGACAGCCTCAACTTCGGCAACTCCCAAGATGGGCCCTTCCCAGCGCTCCAACGGCTCCAGCTCGGCCAGACCAGCACCGCCCCCCGCCTGCCCCTCCTGGAAACTTTTGTACATTAATGCTCGGACTTGCAGGTCAGCTTGGAGTTGACATGTACCATATGGGCAGACAATGCCGGATTGCATTTTTGCGTTGATTGCCCAATCTATCCAGCCACAAAAAAGGCCTGTCGTGCGTTGGTCGCATTGTGATTGCATCGTGCAGCGCAGGTTACTTGTACGCCCTTTCCTTGCCTTGCAGTTGCCTTGGCTTGAATACACACATGCTTTCATTTGCGGCACATGAGGGTTGAGTTGTTGTGCGTGTTGGGCGACTTGGTCGGGCTTGAATGGGTTTTTTGGGTCCCCCCTGGTTCTTCAGATTGGGAGGACTTGAAGCTATCAATTTAGTGGAGTCCTCCTCGGACCCATGGATTGAGTCATGCCACTTCGCGATCCCTCTGCTTGGTAGGTGGGATTCTTTTCGGGGCCCAACACGGGAGGGGGGCTCGATTTTGGACCCGGACTTGCAGTTCACGCGGTGCCAGATTGCATTTTTGCGTTGGTTGCCAAATCTATTCAGCCGCAACAAGAGGCCTGTCTTGCGTTTGTCGCCTTGTGATTGCATCGTCCGTTGCAGGTTACTGACACACCCTTTCCTTGCCTTGCAGTTGCCGTGCCTTGGGTTCACACATGCTTCGATTTACGGCAGATGAGAGTTGAGTTGTGGTGTGTGTTGGGCGTGCTCGGTCAGGGCCTTCACGTCACAGGTTATTTAACTTGACGCCCTTGATACGCACCAGGCCGCATTTGCTTGCGCCATAGCATTATGTCTCTTCAGGATGGTTTACCTCTGGGGCATCCAGCTGTCCCGAAGTTTCTACCCCAATTCGTTTGGGACAAGACTGCATCCGTCCTTCAGCTCCAGCCATGTGCGACCATTTGGGTCCACTTGGCCCACTCAAACGATGACAGTCGATGCGCCCCCCCAACCAGTAGCTTCCCGACCTGGCCTGTACCGTCACACCCTTCGACCATCGCAGAGGGACGGCAAGGGGGCTTCACTTCTGGGGAAGCATTTGTTGACTGAGTTGGGTTCCATTTCGCCTGCGCAATGTTCAGTTTCCTTATTCGCAGCGGAGCCCCCCACTGCCGTGAGAAGCGCTGGATGTCTCTATGCAATTCTTAATTGCCTCTAAAGGCTGCTGGCCGCTGGACTCACACTTCTCTCGATATGGATCTTTTTTCTCTCGATATGGATCTTTTTTTGGGGCTTCGGTCCTGTGAAGGAGTTTGGGTTGTGGGCCTTGGGAACTTAATGACGACAGGGGTCCGTTTCTCTGGCAGATTGGTCGGTGCCACACGAGGGCAACAACGTCTTTGCGAGTTTGAGATCTGTTTCGGTTCAATTTATCTTGGAGTCTCGCCAAGATCACAGGTTTGTCGCTTCAGTTTCTAGTGTATCAGAGGCCTCGCCTTCTTCGCCGCGGATCGCTAGCATGTGCTCTTTGCTTCAGGAACGGAACAGATCCGCTCCTCTTGAAGTGGCGGACCACCAACTATATCGGTCGGCTGTTGCAGACAGCGAGTGAGCTCACTTTGGACCCAGACGCGCGCTTGCACGAGTGTCTGCTTTCGCGGGTTTCTGCGGGTTTCCAAGGAGGTTTTCTTCCCACGTGACACCCTGCGACCCGATTTGGAAGTCCACATGCAGAACTGGAGTAGTGCTTGGACCCAGCATGGTTGGCGGAACTAGTCCAACAGGAAGTGGGCCCGGCATGGTTGGAGCCTTTTAATAGCCCCCTGGCAGAGGCGCAGGTGAGGTGGCCTTGCGGGTCGGTGTTGTCAAGATGGCTGTAGTCCACTCACACAGGAGCTGCTCCGGCGGCGTTGAATAATGCGAGCGTGGGGGACACAAAAGGTCCTTGCACAGGGTCACCAACCAAGACGAAGCACTAGGTGGCCCAGCTAGAAAGCACCAGCGGGATCCCAACAGGCAGTGGACACTGATTAGCTAATGCTTGAAGAATAGCATCATTTTTGTCTCTGGCCCACCGGCCACCGCCATCTTCCTGGGCGGAAAACTCGTCTCAGCCAAGCGTGTCCCGCTATTTTGCAAGGCGGGCTTGACTAAGGTGGCGCTGACCCGCTAAATGATTTTCGCTAAGGATTCAGGATTCCGTTTCTCCAAAGCGCAAGTTGTCAGCAGGGAGCCGCCGGCTTCTGGAGTTGTGGCCTTCCTGGGTTACACGTGATGTACCTCTTCGCCCGGCAACCACAGCTTTCGGTTTCAGGCTCACCGTACCAACCTGACGCAACGAAGCTGTGGTATGGTGCGGGAGGCGTGAGCTGATCTGCCACGTGCACCTGTAGTGATATGTGTGATTTCAGCCGTTGGTTCGCTGTTCTTGCTCTTCTTCCTGTGGACACAGGAGGGCTACCTATTCCAAAAGGGAAACCCGGTTTCCCTTCATCCCTTCAACACCTAGAGGCGCCGGTGTATTTGCTGGAAATGCAAGAGCTGTAGACCTTGTGAAACCTGCTCACAGCTCAAGCAACCGAAACCCTGCCGAACTCCGTTTTGGAGAAGGGGAGAAAACTCAGCACCAACTCTTCGACACTAAGGTCGGACGAGGGTAGTCCTTCAAGGACCAGCGGCAAAGCCCCGACTCAAAGCAAAAGAGTCCCTACATGGACTACAAAAACACATGTCGACTCTAATGTCGATCGACGAAAGTCCTTGCAGGACTCGCCAGAGGCGAAACAAGCCTGCGTGTCAAAGCAAGTCACATTATCCATGTTGTTTGCATGGAGCATGGAGAAGCGAATTTGCGGGAGTATCTTACCGTCGGGAAGTGAAGGGCTTTATTTCTGATCAAGGCGCGAGAAGGGGCCCCTGCGGGGAGAAGCCCAGCGTTCGCGCGGCGCTGGCTGATGTGCCTGGAGCTAGATCTCGGGGTGAGGTTTCGAATCGAATCTAGCGCTCGTTTGGAACGCAAGCTCACAGGAATGCATTTACAATGCCTTGCAAGCCGCGTGTAAGGCTAGTCCGGCGCGGCTTTAGAAGCAGCTGTCACTAGGTCTGCGGGCGAAAAGCAGACGGTGTGCGGGCTTCGGCTGCCCTGGCGCTGGGTGAGCTTTGAAGAAGGCTTTGGCACTCCGTGTGTCCGCTTCTGAGAGGAGTGGCAGCCACTTGGAGGTGCTGCGCGCATCACTGAAGCGTTGAGGTCCTGGCTGCACGAGCTGATGCTTTCTTGGATCTGCCCGTTCTCATCTGCCTTTGGCTGTGCGGCGGGCCGGCTAGAAGGCTGCTACTGATTCCGTGCCGCCCGGCTTCCCGCGCGCAGCCGCCCGTCTGCCGCGTCATGAAGCGTGAGTTTTCGCGCCCGCTCGCAGCTTACCAGGTCGGCTTCGGAAAAAGCAGGTGGACCCTTCGCAGCCTTGATTGTTTGGCCTGGTTGTCCGCACACTCTATCACCCTTGTCACGCACAAAGGTAGGCTTTGCCTTAGAGAACTGGGATCTCAGGGTTTCGGTTTCCCAGTGCCCGCTATGGTGGCTAACTAGGAGAAGCCATCCCAAGGACAGGGGCATCGCCGGCTGTCAGCTGTGGCAGTTGCTGGGACGAACAACATCTTTGCCTCGGGCAAACTGAGGAGGTGTCCCCGCAATCTCCAGAGACACGCACTCATGATTCAATTCATTTTATTGAAGTCTGGACTCAGTGGATGCGAAAGCACTCTTTTCTATTGCGCCTGCTTGTGAGATACGTCCAGGCGTACCCCCTGGCCTGCACGTGCCCAATTAGCGGCGATCGTCGCCCAATGCGATGTACTGGCACCGCGTACCCGCGCAACAGACACGCATCCTTTTCGCCGCACCAGCGCCTCGCACCCGCAAGATGGATACCTGCGTTCCGCACCTGCCACACGCACCTTGTTCTTTGAGATTTCATCACGCTTACTTTGTAAAACCACGACTCTTCAACAAACGTAGGTTGGTGTTTGGGCGGATTCGCTGCACCAAGGCCGCTCTTGGAGAACTTTGGGTCTCAGGACAGGCTTGAAAGGTTTGGGGTTGGGCATGTGGGTTTACCTCCAGCTCTGGAACCCATCTGGCTTCTCTCCTGTTTTTCCCGTGAAGGCCCTTGAAAGCAACCCCAACAGAGTACGAAGGCGCAGAGCATCACGAAAAGACACACCCAGATGCTTGTGTAGAAAAAGTGCGGGTCTTTCAAGGCACTTCTGGATTGTTTTAAATGTCGCGCCCGCCCGTCGCTGACGCAACTTGCGCGAGAGCCGTGGTGAATGCCACCCACACCCTCGTGCTAACTGCTTTCCACAGAGCGTGTGGGGTTCGAAGCTCCGACTTTCGAACCGACAAACAAAGGCGCAAAAAAGGCTTCCTTTGGGCTCTCGCGGGCGACGGGCGCTCGAAGGCCTTGCAGAATGGAACGCAGACTTACCAGCAGTGGTGGTCAGGCATAGATGTGGAACACTTGGCTTCAGGTTCTGGAAATTGGGTATGTTAAGGGGACGTTTCCTTTGGTTTCCAACCGGACCAACCTGAACAAGGTAATGACCCTCAAAAATAAACAGACACACACGGACGAACACGGACCAGAACATGAACACGAACATGAACACAAACACACCGTTTTCAAGGTGCCTCCATTGCTGTCGGTCGATTCACGAACGCACTAACTGGAGTTGTTCTACCTAAACTTTGTTCAAGGGGTGTGGGGGGGGGGGGGAAGGCCAGAATGGCTCTGTCCTTCTTTTTTTTTGAAAATTGTCACGGGAAGCTCTGTAGCGTCGCATTGTTTCTGCGCGCAAAATGTCTGACCTGAAGGTGCGCGAGTCCGTGTGTGTCGGGCCTCGCCGGGCCTCCCGTTGCTGCATTACACGACGGGGAACAGCAAAGCAGCAGTCGGGGCGGCTGAAAACGGCAACGGGAGGCCGACATACGCAAAACCAACACTTGCGCCGGGCTCCCGTTGCGAATTGTTTGTCGTGTCCTGCAGCGGCGGGGGGACGGCGTCGAGCAACAAGCCGTTTCGGCAGGTGCTATCCGGGCCCAACACGGGCCAGCGCTAGGCCGCGAGTCTTGTTCCGGGTTTTCCGTTGCTATGTTGCGCCCCTTTTGCTTCACAGCCGCGTGCGGCGGCCCAGCGGCGGTCCAGCGGGGCGACTAAGCCCCAACCAAGCCCGAAACGGCATGGCGGCGACGGTTGCTCCAGGTGTTGATTTATGTGAATATTTGTGCTCGTTTTGCATCCTGCTGTTCCCCAACCGTGTCCGTGACGCAGTGCGGGGTGGGAGCCGGGTCGCAAGTTCGCCTCATTTTTCGCTTCTGCTGTTTCGCAGCTGTGTGCTGCAGGCCCAAAGCCGAAACGAGCCTGAAACGCACCAACTCAGCACTTCTGCCGGGTTGTTGCGAATCTGTGCGTTGGCCTCCCGTGGCCGTTTTGCGTGCTTGCTGCTTCGCAGCCGTGTGCCGGCTCGGTGGCGGCGCAAAACGGTAACGGGAGGCCTGAACGAGGCCGACGTGCCAATTCAACACTTTGGCCGGGGGCTCGTTCTGGGCCTCCATTGCCGTTAATGTGGGGGTAAAGTGTTCGACGATGTCCGGCTCAAGAAAGCGAAGAACGCGACAAATGCAATCCCTCTGACAAGTGTTCCCCAGTTTTGTTGACATTCATCTTGAGCTAAATGGTGTCCGTTGAGCGTTGTTTCTACAAACGACGCCGTCTGATGCCTCTTGGTAACAACGGCAAGAAATGGGCCCCGATTCGGTGAGAACAGCCGCCGCGATGGCAATTGAACCCACCACATCCAATCAGGAAAATTGCGGGAATTACAGGTTTTTTTCGTCCCTTACTGGCAATGTACTGTACTACCACAATGGTTGAGATCGGAAGGAGCTGGACCAGATTGCAGCGGCTGCCGCTCCACAGCAGGCGGAGATGCAAAGTTGCGGGTCTGCTTGAAACTAGATAGGGCCTGGTTGGTGTCCTTCCGTGTTTGCCAGGTTTGCCCATGATCAACCTCAAAAAAGGCTCCTTTTTCTTATGTCACTCAGCATGTGGGCCACTGATGGAATGGTGATTTTGGAGAAGTGGGTTGGGAGTAGAAGTCACAGGCGTCCTTTCGTGTTCATTCTAAACATCGATGAGTTCCAGTGTTTTAGTGGGACAGTGGGAAGGGCTCAAGCTGTAGCTTGGTGGCCTTAGTGGGCCTTCATTTGTTGTAGCCCACGACGTCTTTAGCCTCCGCTCCGGAGCCATTCGTGGCGCCGGAACCCTCGTGGCGCAGGCGAGGAGGCGAAGATTGCGATCGCGCTTTCGGCTGAGAGCGTCCAGCGCGGGGCTTCTCGCCCTTGGACCTGGAGAGGAGGAACGCCTCTTCTCACCTGCGCAGCCACCACTCCTGGCCTATGCGCGCATCATGGACCTGCCCCTCATGCTGGGCAGAGCCGCCCAATGCGGCAAGTGTGGCAAGGCATGGTGGAGTTCCAAGCATCAGGGCGGGGAACCATGGAAGTGGATGGCCGCCAGCAAGCGACGCAGCTCCAACAGAAGGCGTCGGAGTGCAGGGAAGGGCCAAGCTCAAGGAGGTGGCAAAGGAAAAGAGGAGAAGGGCGAAAGTCCACCCCCCTCGTATCACCATGCCGCTATCTGGTCTTCGGTGCGGTCATTGTCGGCTGCCTCATCGGTGCAGCCGCCGGCGGAAATGGCCGAGCTCATGCAGTCCTTGCGAAAGGCGTACATGGACACCCTGATGCCGGAAGGGGCGAAAGAGATCCTGGACAGAGCCGGGCAGTTGGAAGGACGCAACCTCACCAAGGACCTCGGCATTGGGGGCAGCCAGGAGGGTGCTGCAAGAGACGCAACAGGCGGAGAACAACCTGAAGAAATCATGGTTGGAGCACCTCGAGCGCACCTTGAAGCAGTTGGAGACGCAGAAGCAGGACTTCAACAAGAACCTTCAGGAGATGCAGGAGACAGCCAAGAAGGCCAGAATCGAAGTGCGTCAAGCACGGAGAACATTGACTATGCTGAATGCGCAAGCAGCGGCAACCGAAGATGGCAAGTCTCCTCGACTCGGACGTGGAGTTGGTGGCCGACATGGATGTGGACACGAGCGTTGCCAAGAAGCGCACGGGCGAGGACATCCAGGAGATGGAGAAACTGGAGAAGAAGATCATGAATTCCACCTCCGCTTGCGTGCAGAAGGACGGGGCCACCAAGCGGAGGGCGCAGTCGGAACCGCCTGTGGATCAGATCAAGCAGCAGGAAAAGCCGGTAGACCGGCAGACAGCTCCGCTCCAATCTGCAATCTGGAGTCCCACCTGTGACAGGGACGCCAGTCCCTATGTATTCGTGATCCAGCTGCTCAGCGTGTGAAAGCACGGAGCTGTGTGGAGTGTAGCCGGCCAGCTCGCAAGGTTAGCTTCTTGCCCGTGGCGGAGGAGCTTGAGGTCTTCATGGGGTTAATCGCACATCCAGCAGCAGATGGCTGTCGTTGACGTCTTGCGATGGTCAATGGAGGGAAGCCCCGTGGAACCCTGGTGTTCACCCTTTTTTCAAGGGAATGGTTTGTGGGAATGGAACCATTCCGTGTGCTCTGAATGGGATTTCGTGAGCGCCTTTGACGCACAGGGTAGGGCCTTGCATTTGCAGCTTGAGCTGCAATCGGATGAGATTGTCGAGGACCTAAGAAGGTTTAAGACCCTGGACATCGGCTATTGATTCTCATCAATAGATATCAGTATGTTTTTTTTTATTGATATTGGTTTCGTCGGTTTCTACTGATATAATCATTTTTTTGAGCCCGTATTTTAAGACTTTATTGATTTGACACTGCATAGCTTCTATTGATTTGGGCGCTGTAGTTTCTTTTGATTTGGATCATGCAGTTTCATCTGCAGTTTCTATTGAGCGCCAATTGTGTTTTGTTGCGATGGACAGATAACAGGCGCGTTGCATTCGCTATTTGATTTGCGCGCAGAGTGGTTGCTTGCCATGCTGACCTCGCACAGTTGCTCCGTCGGAGTCTGGTGACCCATGCCGGAGCGTGGGTGAAAACTCGGGGTGTCACTGTCATATGCCACAAAAGCTGACCCAGCAGGCCTGTCCCCTTTTCCTTTTCAACCTGGAAATTTGCAATCAGCGTCACCAGCCCAATGGCCGTGCCCTCCACATCTGAGGCACTTGCTTCTCTTCTTTAGCTCCTGCAGCTTGGATTGGCGTTGCTCCAGTGTCAGGTGTGACCGGACCAGCTTTCCTTTGCCTTTTCCTTTTGGTCCTTTTCCCCCTTTTCCTTTCACCTTGCCAGAGGCAGCATTCGCCGCCAGCTGCAACTGAATGGCTTCTCCGATGCTGAGCGGATCACTGCTCTCACCATCCAACTCTTCCATGGCATTGAGAGCGGTGGCCTCGCCCTCGTCACCTATTTCTTTCCAATTCTCCATAATCGGGCACCTGCTCCGGATCAGTCATCGGTGTTCTGTCGACACCACCGTCCGCTGTGCACCCGTAACTCTCCTCACATTCTACTTCTTCATGCGGATTCATGCGCTCTCCTTCTTCCCATTCTGGATACCCTGACCAAGCAGGAAGTGCGGACCTTCGCCAGCAACCACTACCCGCCGCCTTTTCCTGTTGAAGATGGGCCCAGCACACGCCCTTCTCGAAGGTGTACTCCGCCATAACTCCTGATCAGGGCCTCTTCAACCTTGCCCAGTTCTCTGCTGCCTTCCGAACAGGCTCTGATCACAAGGATCTCTTGATGCGAGATGTTTGCCAGTTCAAGCATCAATTCTGAACGCATTTGCTCAGACAAGGATAGCGTTGGATCCATCTCCACAAGGGTCCTCCACCATCTGCGCCTTCGTGAAATGTACGAGATCATGCTCTCTCCTCTCTGCCGGGAAAGCGCTCCTTGCGGTTTCTGACCAACACGAAACAGCTCACGGGCTTCCTCAGTGGCTCTTGGAAAAACCATGTCCCTCATTTGCTTGATCAGCATCTCGATACCTTGTGGTTCACTCAAGGCATCAAGTCCGAGATCACGGGCCACCAAGAACGCATCGCCCCAGAGTCCTTCGACAATCCGGCGAGTGAGCTCCGTGTCCCTAAAAGCCTCCTTGGCCTCAGCTTCTGCAGAACCTTCCTCGCCTTCTTGTCCTTCCTTCGCAGTCCGTTTGGCTGCCTTCCTGGTCCTCAGAAACTCGGGCGAAGCATGGTGCGGAATTCCCAATCATGGAAACCTGCGGGGTCTCCACCATAGATGTACGAACCACTCCGAGTTTCACGAACGCCGTGGCCCGGACTGAAACGAAGTCCGGCCACTGACATGGCCTACCGCCCTGATTTGCAACCAACGCTCCGCTACCAATGTGAATGTAGCAAGCAAATCGGGCGCTCGATTCTCCTATCACCCGCTATGACTCAAGGGCCCTCAACCAGAATGGCCCAGTCATGCACTACATGTTCAACACCCTGGCTTCAATCTTCAATCTATACAAATCACAGGGAGAATTGACAGCAAGTTTTAAGTAGAAAAGTAGCATGCGAAGTACGCTCCAGCTCCGGCCTGAGAGTCGCAATTTTTAGATAGAAAAGTAGTACGCAAAGTGCACTCCCGCAGATCCGGATTGCAAAAAAAGGAGGCAGGGAGGGAGGGAGGGAGAGAGAGAAAGAGAGAAAGAGAGAAAGAGAGAAAGAGAAAGAGAGAGAGAGAGAAAGAGAGAAGAAAGAGAGAAAGAGAGAAAGAGAGAGAGAGAGAGAAAGAGAGAAAGATAAAGAGAGATAACATCATAGATATACCCCAACATTATTGCATCACCTTTCTCATACACGCTTTCGGGATAATCGGTGTCTAGTTTCAATCGGCCGAGCAACGCCGCAAGGGGCCAATGCCCTAAGGTGCCTGGCGCAGTTTGGTTTTCCAAATTTTTGGGCTTCTACATTACGCCGCCTATGCCCCGGAGGCAGGCCCATGCCATGGTCCAAGACCAGCTTGGGGTAGGCAATGGACACGGGGTCAGACAAACCCAACCACTTGTGCGGAGCTTTCGAGTTGAGCAAGGCCATGGAAGCTCAGATTGAGGAAGGGAAAGGAGCACTTTGAGCTTTCCTCAGTGGATTGGCCCCAGAAAAATCCAAACGTTTGGGTTGCCGCTAAAAAGGTCTTCCCAGACAGCATTAAGCCCAGAAACTTGGGGAAAGAGAGTATTACTGCCCCTGGTCCTCGAGGATCCCTTCAGCTTCCGCGTCGTCCTCTCTCGAAGCACGATCCGGGAGCAGGGGGCCCTCTCGCCTTACCCAGGGAAGTCGATGGGGGCGATCCCGCAACTTGAGCTCTTCAGAGTCGTCGACCTTGATCTGCTCCGTCATGGGATGCATCTTCGCTTGCTACCATCGAAAGCAGGTTTCATCATGGGAAGCCAAATGCTGTCTAAGCCTGTTCCGGTCATGGAAATCCCGCAAGCACGCTACACAGGTCCAAACATGAAACGCCTCAGCCATGTGAGGTGGCCGTGCGCCCTCTAGCCATGAAGACGAAGCTGCCTTCGATGGAAACTTCTTGGTGCAATCCCTGCAAGCCCAAGCCAACGCACGGCTGGGTTCCCGCGGGGCTGGCTCTTCCACCCGAATCTCAGCAGCTCGCAGATCCTTGACATACTTTGCCTCCCACTCAATCCGATCAACATCTTTGGCTTTCTGCCAAATCTGCTTTTGAATGGCGCGGTTCACCCTGCTCGCCCACCGATGATGGCTGCCGACAGCAAAGTGAGAAGCAGATCACAGGAGGGCTCCGGCATGCGGACGAACTCGGGCTCAAACTTGTATCGTGCAGTAATGCGCACGACCTGCTGGGCCTGGACCTGAAGCTGATTCATCTCTTCCAAATGCAACTGCCGTCGCCAAGAAGTAGCCTGTGCTCCAGCTAATCGAAGGAGAACCTCGGTCTTGCCTTTCTTGTAATTGATACGCCACCCATGCTCCCTCATACGATGATGGATTGTCGCCATGACGTCTGCTACCTTGTTGATCAACGAGCCGGCATCCTTGTCCTGAACCATGATGGCTATAGGTTGTCCGTCCAAACGATCGTTCAAGTCCTGGTTGAGGCAGCAAAGCACTTTTGCCATGACCGCAGTGAAGGCAATGTCGGCTGCAGGAGTCCCTGGTCTTGTTTTTTTCTGCTACGGACAGCCGTTCTGTCCGGAAGCTGACCTTTTTACGCTGCACAAAAATCCAGGAATTGTGCAATGCCGGTTGCGCCGCATTCTGAACATCCTGTGCAAGACCAAACTGATGCAGGCTGGCCGATGTCCGAGTTCAGCAAGTGGCACTGCGTCCCAATCTTCCTCTGACAGCTGGTCCAACGGGTCGCCGCAGGAGGACATACGGCTGGTGGTTTCGAAGGCCTGTGCAAGATCGACGAAGATCACGGCGAACGAGGTCTTGCTAGCAACAGCTACTGCCGTAGGGCCTGGGATGCATAGTCCGCGCCCATGCCTGGAAGACCTCCGATCTGCAGCTCCGAGAGATGCGGCCGAATGCCCATCACGATCTTTTCTCGCAAAACAGCCTGGCAACATCGCGTGACGACCGAGGTCCTACTGCGAAAGCTGTCAATGGAATCCTTGGGCCCAGAGCCTTTGTGTAGCGGCGTCACTCGCCCCCCTTTGGTGGCAAGCGTGTCTGCTAGCCACACCCAAGACTTCAGGAAGAGGGGCCAAATCGCTGTCTGGGCTCTGCCGTGGCCAGCTCAGGCGAAAAGTCACAGAGGTCAAAATTGAAGGCGCCGCACAGCTTTTTCAAGATCGAAAATGGAAGGCAGAGCTAGAGCATCGACTGGCTTTCCTGAGACCATAAGCTGCGCCCAGTCATTCCCATGATGCACCCGGTCGGCCATGATTTCAAGCTCAACTTCTTCGCCATCCTCGAAACTCGCAAAGTGACTTCTGCACTCCTCGGCAACCTTGGCGAATGTACTGGAAGATCCCCCCATGGCCGCATACCAGGACGACTCTTCTGACCGTCGCTTAGGGTCAGCGCATCCAAGGTTGGCGTCATGCTCATCCGCAGTCCGCTGAAGCTCTGTCCAAGACTCCCCGAAGCTGCTTCACTCCATACTGCAGGGCATATGCTTGCGGCAATCGCAGCCTGACAGGACGCCAACCACTTGGCGCAGGCCGGGCTTTCGACCCTGTCATCGCGCCAAGCCAGAAAAATTGCTCTAAGCAAGCTCCTCCATTACATATCTTTCGTCCTGCAGAGTTGACCTCTGCCTGCTCGCTGCTGTTGAAGGAGTCGCCAAGCCTCATCTGACAACCAGACAGGCTGAGGCTTCTTCTTCTCTTTCACGACTTTCACGAAACGTGGAAAAGGCCAGCAACCGCAACTTGCTCCAGAGCTGACAGGTGCTGCTCTGAGGAGGTATGCCAGGGCACGCTTTGCGAAGTAGTCAGCATCTGTGCCAGCGTGCTTTGCAGTGTCTCTACTGCTTCTGGTTGCCACAAGCTCTCTCTATCCAGTTGCTTGGTAAACTGAACGCCTGGCTGAGACGACTGGGTCAGCTCAAACCACCTCTGGAACCGGACTCCTGCAGGGCGATGATCTGGATGACATTGCAACATATCGAAATCCACATCCACAAATGCCTGCAAGTGGGCATGCTGCCTACACTGCCATCCGTTGGAGGCTAGCACATAGTTTGCTCTTGGAAAACCATGTCCCAGCCTGGAACCACTCCTCAAAGGTGGCTGGTATGATCATGCCAAGGCTGCGTACCATGTCGTGGAGCTCCGCCGCGTTGGGATTTTCGGCCTCCGCAGCAAAGCCACCAACCGCTTCGGACTGTACGGACCCAAGCCTGCCATTTGCATCCATCACGCATACCCTTGATTCCGCAAAGATGCTCACTGACGATTGCACTCCGCCCAAAACTTGACCCGCTCACTTTCAGGACGAAATGAATGCGGGGCATAGGCCACACCAAATGCCAGCTTGAAGTTCTTCAGCTGGATCTTGACTGTCAACTGTTGGTGATCGCTGTGAACCACTGTGGCCATGTCAGGGTGAAAGTAAATAGGCTGTCCATCAAGTTGTTCAGGGCGCCAGACTGATCCACAATTCAACTCCACCTTGGCCCTTAACCCCCGCCGCATAGTAGACGTGGAATGAAGAGGCGCTAAAGGCCCCTGACGACCTCCTCCTGGATTCTTGAACTCCAACCACGGCCCAGCCATTCAACTCACACTGCGCCCGACCAGCAATCCCGGTCTTGCATTTCCTCAAGTGCAGCGTTTGAACATTGAGCGTGACTGCAGTGAAATCCAGGCAATACTGCGATCCATTCAAATTGGCACCCTGCCTTGCTTCACCTCGACCCAAGCTGAGGACGCTGACTGTCTGGCCCAGGGCAGGGAATTCGATCTTGTCATCCTGGTATGGACGATGATGATGCAAACGACTGATCCGTCCACACCCCCTTCAGGGCGTCCTCAACGGGCCAGCGCCGGACCATCCGGAACAAAGCTGAAAGTCTGCTCGGTCGGCTGCCTCGTTCCACCCAAGGCCCGCATGAGCCTTGGTCCACATGTAAGACACTTGGACACATTGTTCAACTGCTTTGCCCACTCATGCCCGACAGGAACTCTAGGCCAATGCCAGTTACCAGCTGCACGAAAGATTTCTGCGGCATAATCCGACACCACACACACGCGGTCGAGCGGACCATTGAAGACACCACAAGGCTGCCCAGATCATGGCTTCAAGCCCCGCAACCCCAGATGTGGCTTGCGCGGCTCCTTTGCAAACTGCACTGCTCTGATCACAAGTCACCGGGCCAGCCAACAATGCACAGATGGAGTATTGCCAAGGGTCAGCGCCCATTCCCACCGCAACACAACCGGCAACCTGACCGGCCTCGGCGTCCCAGATCGAAGAACCATCCGTGAAAATCCATAGCTCGGAAATGGAAAACACCGTCTGTTGCACCCTGCATGACGCAATCATCACAAGGAAGCTGCTCAGGCCAGACTCTGGGCTGTCGAAGTGCCGTTGCCGGAGTTGCAACCCCAAACTGCTGATACCTTTAAAGCTCCATGTGTGTGGGCCCGATATGCAACCTCTTGGCATCACTTGAAGCGCTGGGCTGGCGTTCACCCACCGCCAGAAACCGGCACGGGGGTGAGGACTGCGGCTCCGCGAAACTGACCTGGAGCGCGAGGGGTGTGCAACCACCAATGCTCCGATGTCTAGGCGCCGATGACCCAGTTCTTCACGAGGCCAACCACGACCTCGACACTCCAATTCGACCTCGGGCTCGTTAATGAAACGCTCCTCAAGCTCACCATCCAACACTTGAAGGAGATGGTCCCTGGATTGGAGGACACGCAGCATGACCACTTGGTGCTTGATGAGGTGGCCTCGCTCCTTCCATGGGGCAAGGACAAAAACAACGCCACCGTTGTGTGAGATGGTGTGGATCTGGTCTCCATACCTATTGGGCTGCGGGGTCACATTCACCCACTCAAACCCATCATGTGGAATAGGCATGGTCTCATCCCAAGCTCGCATCACAAGCCGGCGCGGATAGCCTGCTCCATATCCTACCTAGGCAGATTGAAAGGAACACGCTGCGCCAGAAAGCTTCTAAAGAGTGGTCTGTGTGCCAAAAGCGTGATGTCATCCGCAGCGAAAGGTGAGCCTCCGGACTCCTCATCACCTTCGTCCGCTCCCGGATCGTCATCACCGTCCGGTGGGTCGGCAGGCGGGTCCTGCCCTTCCCGCCTCCAGGGCGAAGCCGAAGGTGTCGCTGTGCCTTCGGAAAAGGACTCATCAAGGCCAATACCAAAAGCGTGAGCCACGGCCAAAGGGCCAATCCCCTTCTGCAGGGTAAAGACCACGGGCTCCGCGGAAACAGCCACAAAACCAGGAAACAACTCCGCCTGCTCCTTGACCAGGTGAAACTGGGAGAACTCCATATGGTCTCTACACGGGGCCTCCTTCGCATCTCTGAAGGTGGCACCATCCGGCAAGTCAAATGCCAAACGCCCGCCATCAAAAAGAACCACAACCCGCACATTGTTACCCTGATGGGCGTGCTGACAGCGAAGGAAGCGGGGCTGGCGCCTCCACGTTGGATTGGGCTGCAAAGCGCCCCTCACCATGAGCAGCTCGGCGAGTACCCCCAACCTGCTGAGCGGCAGGCTTTGTGGAGGGAGTAGCCACTTCTTCCTCCAAGAGACCGCCCGACTTACCGCGTGGGAGTGGTCTCGCCTTACCGCGGCCGGTCTCTGCTGGGCTAACCGACTTACGGCGACTTCCCTGTAATCTCGACTTAGCGCGGCCAGCCCGTGCAAAATCCATGAGATCACCATCACCTACCTCAAGACCGGGCATCAAACTAGCGTCGCAAAGGCCTGGCAAACGGCTGTGGAGGGTTGAGCTGCCACTAGCTCACTTGAACACGACTGGCTCTCCAGAGCTCTTGAAGTGGTCTTAAGAGCATCGCAACACCAGTGCCCCATCCTCCTGCGATGACTCAATCCTCTCATTTTGGCATTGGGTCCCCTGGACATCGGCTATTGATTCTAATCAATAACTTCCGATTCCTATTGAAACAGCCTTTTTTCAATAACAACTAATTGATGTAAGAGCTCTAGAATCAATACCAAAGCCCCCTTCAAAACCAATAAAAAACACAGCTCACAAAAAGCAAGCCAAATCAATAACAAAATCAATGGAAACCATAGCTGTGTTATTTGCCAATGATATGCAAAATCAAAAAGCAGTGACAGATATACACCCCTACCCCAAGGCTGCAAAATTCTTATCTTAAGAAAGCTAAACGGGAGAAACTACACAAATAGTTATTTACAAAGGGCTAAATAATTTCATTTCTAGTTTGCTCCCATACTCATGGCCAAATTTGGTTGTTGTGGAAAATGCAATACGTGGCCAGAATAAAAGTCAAGACTTTTAATTTACCATTAAAATGGTCTTCCCAAAAAGTTTAAAGTCCAGGAACTGAGTTAATAGCGGCAGTGTTCCCTCGAAAAGTTGTCTGAGTCCCCACTAAAGGGGGACAGTTCCGTTTTTCCCTTTCACACAGGGCCAAGGGAAAAACACAATGCTGCGGCAAATGGGCCGCCAAAGCACGGTCAGCTCCACAAGGCTAGGCCTTAACTTCATCCGGGGTTCCCACTACCCTCCTGTTCAGTAACATGGAACCCACCAAAGGGCTCCTCCTGGTTTCTAACATGTGCTCGTTTGTTGTGTGTTTTTGGTTTTGGGGAATTCTCGAGGTGTTGTTTGAAACCTTGCAGTTGCTTAGGGTTTGTTGGGAATTTCTATCTGGGATATGGTTGCCGACATTTTGTTTTTCTGTGCTATGTGTTTTTTTGTTTGAACTCTTGTTTTTTGATATAGTGCATGTACTGATGGTTTATTGGGACGGTTGCTAGACATTCCATGTTGTTTTGTTTTTTTGGTTTGTTTGGACTTCTCGAGTTTTTTTGGGAATAGCGCTTACTGATTTTGCTATCGATTTTTTATTTGGGACGTGGTTGCTGACATGTTGGCGTTTGTCTTTGAATCCTCGAAGTTTCCTGGCAGCTCTAAATTTACTCACCTCAAACAAAATAAGCACGGGACTTGGTTGCTGACATGTTGTTTTTTCTTGCATCGTTCGTTGTTTGGAAGTTTGCATCTACTGTGCACTTTGGATGTCCTGCAGTTTTCTTGGGGGTGTCCCATCAGAATGGGGCTGCTCCCTAACTTTCCATTGACAATTCCAAGTTTGATATTGCAAGACTTACTAATCGATTTCCAGTACTTAATTTACTATTGCCCATCCTAAATTTAGTGTTGCCAAGACTGAATCTTCGACATAAAGTACTCAACCTGTTGAATTTGACCCCTCTTGATTGTCGTTTTCCTGTCAGTGATGGTCAGGGATGTGACACATGCATTTCCGCGATGCAGCAGTGAACTTTCCGTGAATGCTTCATAGAACCTATATATGATTGTCATGTTTGGTGTGATTTTCCATGAAAGTTGCATGAGTGTTCTATAATCATCTATGAATTTCTTTGCATGTTACATGCACTGTCTACGCATGTTCTTTGCATTTGCTTATTGCACTTTTTGTGCACGTTCGATTCTTGTGGATTCTCTGTGTACTTCTTATGCACGTTCCCTTGGTTTCTTTACATTATCTGTTCACTTTTTAACGAAAGCGTAGACATTTCATAGGACATCATAGAACAATCATAGAAAGCCCCCAAAACCTTAATAGACATTTCAGAACATCAATATCATATCTTCAGAAACTTGGTTTTGGCCAGCTGCAAGGCAGCATCAAGACTTCATTTTGCATTTCTGTGCATTTGTTACAACCCATTCTTTTACTTTTGCCTTTGGTTGATGTTTCGTACTTGGACCAGGGCTTGGCCCTGGAACTCTCCTGTTTCCCCAGCATTGCCCTGAGATTGTTTGCAGTTTCTTGGTTCCTGCACTTGTTTTTGTGTGATTTCATTGGAATCTTTGCAGGTGCCACCTGGTGGAAATCCGCAGTTATTTTCAAGCAACATGTCATCACCTTTGTTGTTCATTTTTCTCAAGGGAACTTTGTTATCATCATTGCCTTGGGTTTGGTGGCACGAGTCTTTACCAAAAAGAAATGATGAACCTGACTTGCTTGGCCAGGGTGGATGGTGCTGGAAATCTGGCGCATCGTGTTAATTTATGTTTGTGCAGCCCCCCAGCCAACAAAAATGAACTTGATGAAATTTGTCAAATTTGATCAAAACCATGCATTTGATCAAATTTGATCAAATTTGGTCAAAATGTGGAATTGAGAGCCCCCCCCAAAAAACATTGGAACACTCAATATTGTTCCCTATGTGAAGTTTGATTCTAGGGCAGCTCATTCTGAGCCAATCCCTTGAAAAGAGGGCGCCACCAATGGCAACTGTGACCAGGACTGCTCGGGAAAGGATACCCAAAAACGTGTCAACACTGAAAAGCTCCCAAATCAAATTTTGGAAGGCCCAGTGAGCAGTAAATCCGAGGACTGGAAACTATGAACCAAATTTCAGGGTGCCGGACGTGGTATGTGACACTGGCACCGTGGTGTTCTCTGTGGGGTCGCGTTGGGATTTCAGCGATGAAGATGGAGAGAGATCAGAGTGTGGTCATGGAAATCTTGCCGGAGAATCGCAGAGACTTGCCGACGGTGATGCTTGATTGCAGGGGCACCCATGACCCCGATTGTGGCCGCTACCGTGGACACATTGGCAGGCATTTGCACATCATCAGAGGGGTCTACACACTTGAGATGCGTGTTCTGTTGAGACGGGCCCATGCATTTTACTTGGAGCATGGTGGTGCATGCAACGTGGTATTCGTTTGCAAAAGTGGACGCCGTCGAAGTGTCGCGGGTACGACCTTGTTTGGAGCAATGCTGTGCAGGATGGCCGAGGACAACTGGCGCATAGTGCACTATCATAGTGATAGCTGGCGGAGAATGGATTGCGGCGGCCATTGCGATATGTGCAACATGTCGGAGGAGAATGCGAACAGTTTGATCGACATGGTGGAGAGTGCGTTCCCGAAGGATCAGAGGAGCGTACCAAAGCCGGCGGCTTCTCGGGCGGCTTCATCACCGAAGCCTGTGCTCATGAAGATCCAATCCAAGGCGAAGCCCCAGTCTGTGGGGAAAGAGAGCACGGCCAAGGCATCAGCTGCTGGGACCAAGGCTGAGATTGAGACCAAGAAGGTGAAAGACCAGGAGATGGAGCAGCTGAAGGCCGAGGTGTCTCGACTCGCTGGCATGGTGAAAGGGATCACGGAGGAGTGCGACAAGGCCAGGAGCTCGAGGGGCAGATCTAGGACACCTCAAGCCGATCTACGTCATCAAGGACATTGGAGTTGGGCAGTGCGCCACGGAGGGAGTTTGACAGCCGCGAAGCACGGAAGAGGAAGGAGGCTCGCTGGAAACTGCGAGGGACACTTCTGCGGGGTCAGCGCGTGGTGACACAGATTTCATTGGCGATGGCTCGTTGTGGACCCGGAGATTTCTCGGCACGGCCAACGAGACCTTTTGAGATGGGCTTGCAGCACAATCAGAGGGCGCAGAAATGATGCGGAAGCCCTGGGAGGGTTGACTCTTCACGGACATGACATTGTGCCAGAGGAGATCATCAAGGAACACGGGCAGCAGGAGGTTCCCGTTCCCGAGGGTGAAGTTTCAAATGATCCCGAACCGGAAGAGACTGCGGGATCCGGGTTACCGAGAATCCCGGAACATGGGTTACTTGAAGGTGAAGATGAGCCCACGAGAGCTGCGAGGACACGAGATGCCCGAAATCGCAGGCCGAAACGTGAGGCCAAGAGTTGAGAGAGCAGCTCCTGTTTTGGAGCCAGATCCTGAAAGGGGAACACTTGGCAGTGAACCGCAGTCCCGGCGCACGAGCGTACAGGGAGCGGCAGATCGGGTCAGTGAGATAGGAAATGCACAGAAGAACATGAATGCGGTGCAGGAGAGGTTGCTCGTATATGACGAAGCAAGCAAGGAGGTGCAGAATGCACTGACCGAGGCTAGAGCGGCCGAATGGGAGAAGTTCCAGAAGTTTGGAGCAGCTGTTCCCATTGACGGAGAAGAGCTGGGAGGTCTGCTGGATGCAGGTCATGTCGCCATTCCGTCAAGGTGGGTCGAGGTTGACAAGAACGATTTCCAGAAGGGTCAGCCAGGATATAAGCCCAAGTACAAGAGCCGTTTGGTGATATGCGGAAATTTCGAGGATCGCGAAGGACTTTGAGGAGATGCGCCCTGGAGGCTCATCACGTGGTGTGTGCTTGGGCAGCAGCTCATCAAGTGCCGGTGAAGTCTTGTGACATGACTAGCGCTCATGCGGCAGCCTCAGGAGGACTTCCGGACGTTTCCCCAAAGGCGTATTTGCTAGTTAGGATACCAGTCTATGGCTTGACTGACAGTTGTCGAGGTTTCTGGTTGCAAGTGAGTACAGATGCAGCGGCGTGCGGGTTGACATCGAGTAGGATGATTCCTGCGTTCTATTATCATGTCACGGATAGCAGAGTAGATGCAGCGATGACCATTCACGTGGATGATTTCTTGTATGCCCGCACTGAACTCGGAAGGGTTACTATCGAGACCTTGTTGAGCAAGTTTGTCGTCGGAAGCAGCGAAGAAGGTAACTTCAGGTATTGTGGAAAGCGTGTTAGTGTTAGTCAAAAGAAGGACGGCGCGATTAGAATCAACGTGGATGACAACACCAGGAAGTTGAGCATGATCAAGATCGAGGCAGGCAGAAAAATGACCGATGCAGTCGACCCATTGGAGCTGTCGCAGTTGAGGTCGGTAGTTGGATCTCTTTCGTGGATTGCCAGGCAGGGACGCCCTGATCTTTTGTACAGGACGTCGAGGTTGCAGTCTTTGACCAAGGCAGCCACTGTGGCTACCTTGAAAGAGTCCAACAAGACCGTCGAGTTGGCGTTGGAAGGCATAGGGTCGCGTCGGTACTTCCATGCGGGAAGGCTTGGCAAAATGTCGGTATTCTGACGGTCACAGATGCTTCTTTTGCAAATGAGGATAACCACAAGTCACAACAGGGGCGTTTCCATTTCTTGGTATCCAGTGAGCAGGCAAGGGATCAGAATTGCGAGACGTTTGAGGTAGTGCCTTTGGGATTTGCATCGAGCACGATAAAGCGGGTCTGTGGTGCAACCATGCAGGCAGAGACGCATGCTTTGCAGAATTGGATCGAGAGCGGTGACAAGCTCCGAGCAGTGATATGTGAGACACAGGGGCGATTGAAGGATTTGACCGGTTGGTGTGAGATCATCAAGAAGTATGTCCCACACATACTTGAACGATTGCAGATCGCTTGTGTCCCATTTGAAAACAGAGGTTCCACCGAAGATAGCAGACAAGAGACTATCCTGTGAAATAGCAGCCATCAGACAATCATTGTGGAATGAAGACGGAACGCGTACAGCAGTATCGCATTCGCTGGATTGCAACTGCTACTATGGTTGCGGACTGCTTCACGAAGCCAATGAAGGCGGACTTCATGTGGAAGGTGATCAACACTGGAGTTTACACGGTTGAGACAGATCCGAACGAGAAGCCGTGAGAGAAATGTGACCGAGTGTCGCATCTTTTTTGCTGTAAAGCGGTTCAACACCTGAAAGCAGGTTGAGTGTGAATTCTCCCTGTGATTTGTATAGATTGAAGCCAGGGTGTTGAACATGTAGCGCGTGACTGGGCCATTCTGATTCGAGGGCCCTTGAGTCATAGCGGGTGATAGGAAAATCGAGAGCCCGATTTGCTTGCTACATTCACACTTGCCATTCTCAGGCCGGAGGTGCGCGAGCGCGCTTCGCATACTACTTTTGTACTTAGTTTCAACGAAAACCACAGCGAGAGCGATCCGACACGCACGATCCTCGCAGAGGGTTCGTCGGCCAGCGTGCAAATTCGCACGGCGCCGCAGCGAGAGCGATCCGACACGCACGATCCCCGCACAGGGTTCATCGGCCAGCGTGCAAATTCGCACGGTGCCACAGCGAGAGCGATCTGACACGCACGATCCCCGCAGAGGGTTCGCCGGCCAGCGTGCAAATTTGCACGGCGCCACAGCGAGAGCGATCCGTCGGCCAGCGTGCAAAGTCGCACGGCGCCACAGCGAGAGCGATCCGACACGCACGACCCCCGCAGAGGGTTCATCGGCCAGCGTGCAAATTCGCACGGCGCCACAGCGAGAGCGATCCGACACGTACGATCCCCGCAGAGGGTTTGTCGGCCAACATGCAAATTCGCACGGCGCCACAGCGAGAGCGCTCCGACACGCACGATCCCCGCAGAGGGTTCGTCGGCCACGTAGAAAGTTCGCACGGCGCCGCAGCGAGAGCGCTCCGACACGCACGATCCCAGCAGAGGGTTCGTCGGCCACGTAGAAAGTTCGCACGGCGCTGCAGCGAGAGCGCTCCGACACAGAGGGTTCGTCGGCCACGTAGAAAGTTCGCACGGCGCCGCAGCGAGAGCGCTCAGACACGCACGATCCCCGCAGAGGGTTCGTCGGCCACGTAGAAAGTTCGCACGGCGCCACAGCGAGAGCGCTCCGACGCGCACGATCCCCGCAGAGGGTTCGTCGGCGAGCTTTGACATTCGCACGGCGCCACAGCGAGAGCGCGCCGACACGCACGATCCCCGCAGAGGGTTCATCCCGCCAGCGCCCGCCAGACCTGCCCCCGGCTAAGAAAGAAGATAGAATTAAAGGCTGCGAGCTTCGGCTGGGTAAGCTAGGCTGTGTAAGTCAGGCTGCGTGAGCTAGGCTGCGTAACTCAAGCTGCGTATAAGTCGGGCTGCTGTAAGTCAGACTGCGTAAGTCAGGCTGCGTAAGCTAGGCTGCGTAAGTCAGGCTGCGTGAGCTAGGCTGCGTAACCTGCGTAAGTCAGACTGCGTAAGTCAGGCTGCGTAAGTCAGGCTGCGTAGGTCAGGCTGCGTAAGTCAGGCTGCGTAAGTCAGGCTGCGTGAGTCAGGCTGCGTACGTCAGGCTGCGTGAGTCAGGCTGCGTAAGCTAGGCTGCGTAAGTCAGGCTGCGTAAGTCAGGCTGCGTAAGTCAGGCTGCGTGAGTCACGCTGCGTAAGTCAGGCTGCGTGAGTCAGGCTGCGTAAGTCAGGCTGCGTAGGTCAGGCTGCGTAAGTCAGGCTGCGTAAGTCAGGCTGCGTGAGTCAGGCTGCGTAAGCTAGGCTGCGTAAGTCAGGCTGCGTAAGCTAGGCTGCGTAAGTCAGGCTGCGTAAGTCAGGCTGCGTAAGTCAGGCTGCGTGAGTCACGCTGCGTGAGTCACGCTGCGTAAGTCAGGCTGCGTGAGTCAGGCTGCGTACGTCAGGCTGCGTGAGTCAGGCTGCGTAAGCTAGGCTGCGTAAGTCAGGCTGCGTAAGTCAGGCTGCGTAAGTCAGGCTGCGTGAGTCACGCTGCGTAAGTCAGGCTGCGTGAGTCAGGCTGCGTAGGTCAGGCTGCGTAAGTCAGCTTGAGTAAGTCCCGCCGCGTAAGCTAGGCTGCTTAAGTCAGGCTGTGTAGTCGGCGACCGTTTTTTCCAAAGAACCCTTCGCGATGCTTTCGGGAAAAGAGACGTCCAACAGTTTGAGACGCCTTCAAAATAGTGTTCGACCGGATGTTCGGAACCTTCCATTCTCAGGGCCACCTCTTGCCGGTTCCTGGGTGTTTCAATCCATGGGGCTCCCTCGCAGGGCAAGGGAAACCCCGAAATTTCCTGGGAGCACGAACATTGCCTGAAATAGACCCCATACCACAAACAGTCCGACCAAAGCCCTGACACTTGCCCACCGCTCCCCTGTGCTGAAAGTGGTGCGCGGCGGT
>CAUJNA010002968.1:492500-527500 GCA_963377175.1 Effrenium voratum | reverse complement strand
TGAAGGAGTGATGATTCAAAGATTGCGGGCGGATGTTTGAAGTGATGATTCGAGTCGGGGCGCAGCTAAATCTTGTTGCCAAATGTACCCAGTAGCGGGGGGGTTGGGGGGGCGGCAGCCCCCCCCATGATGCTCGAAGAAGTGATGATTCAAATAGGCGTGCAATGCAACCTAGGTGGAACATCCAAACAGTAACAGGGGGATGTTCGAGTGAGTGATGCTTCGAGCAGGGGTCAACTAAATCTGGATGGACAATCGTTAAAAAGTAGCGGGCATCCCCCCTATGATGTTTCAAGGTTGAAGGTGTGATGATTCAAAGATTGCGGGCGGATGTTCGAAGTGATGATTCGAGTAGAGGCGCAGCTAAAGCTTGTTGCCAAATGTACCAAGTAGCGGGGGGGTTGGGGGGGGCGGCAGCCCCCCCCATGATGCTCGAAGAAGTGATGATTCACATAGGCGTGCAATGCAACCTAGGTGGAACATCCAAAAAGCAGCAGGGGGATGTTCGAGTGAGTGATGCTTCGAGCAGGGGTGCAACTAAATCTGGATGGACAATCGTTAAAAAGAAGCGGGAATCCCCCCTATTATGTTTCAAGGTTGAAGGTGTGATGATTCAAAGAGGGCGAGGGGGGGGGGGGCGTGGGCTGGTAACTGAAGAAGAGGAATTGTAATTCAAAAAGGGGGGGTGGTTGTGGGGGCATGGGGCCAATCTGCCTTTTGGAGGGGGGCGGCATCCTGGCGGGAGGGGCCGGAAGGCAGGAGGACTTGCAATTGAGGGGAGACACGTCGGAAAAAGCGCTCGTACTCGAAGGGGGAGGTGGCTGAGGAAGGGAGCTGATAATTAAAGGGGGGTGGCTTGCACTGGAAGGGGGGGGGGCTTGTAATTGAGGGGAGAGGGGGGGCTCGTAATCGAAGAGGGGGAGCGTGGAATTGAAGGCAAATGCGGGTTAAGCGACAACACCACCTAAAGTAGTTTCGCACGCCTGTCTTACAGAGCTCGATCGAGCAAGTCATTACAACCCCCCTCCCCCTCAATTCCAAGCCCCCCTCCCCCCTTCAATTACACGCTCCTCCCCCCCCGCCTTGAATGGCGAAGCCTCCCTCCCTGTTTCAATTACAAGCCCCCGCCCCTTGAACAATGCACCCGGGGGGGGGCGGGGGAGAAACAACGCTCTCGACACATTCCCACCCCTTCTAGTGCAAGCCTGCCCCCCCTCAATTGCGAGCCCCCCCCCCCCTTAATCTAACTACAAGCTCCCCATACAAGCCCCTCCCCCTTGAACAAATTCGCCCGGGGAACCAACGCCCTGACACATTCCCCCCCCCTCCATTGCAAGCCCCCCCCCATTGCAAGCCCCCCCCCTTTAATATATCTACAACCTCCCCACCCCTTCAGTTACAAGCCCCCCCCCCCCTTGAACAATTCATCCCTTCCATTGCAAGCCCCCCCCCCCCCTTGCAGGCCCCCCCCCCTTGATATAATTACAACCCCCCCCTGAATTGCAAGCCCCCCCCCCCCCCTGAATTGCAAGCCCTCCCCCCCCCTTGAATTGCACAAGCCCCCCCCCCTGAATTGCAACCCCCCCCCCCCCCCCCCCCCCCCTTATAGAATTGCAAGGTCCCCACCCCTTCAATTACAAGCCCCCCCCCCCTTGAACAATTCACTGGGGGGGGGGGGGAGAACCAACGCCCTGCCAAGCAAGCCCCCCCCCTTAATATAATTACAAGGTCCCCACCCCTTGAATTGCAAGCCCCCCCACCCCTTCCAATCGGCGCGGTCTCTTCTTTTTTGTCTTTATTGTTCGTTGTTTCTTTCTCTCTCTCCCTCTCTCTTTTTCTCTTGCAGCTTTTTCTCTCTTTCTCATTTTCTTCTTTGCATTTCTCTTTATATTTCTCTTTGAGACACCTCTCTGGCATTTGTTGCACCTCGAAAAGGGGTCAGAGGTGGAGTCGCCCCCCAAATAAGGAGGCAGCGGTGGTGGTGCCCCCGAAACACAAAACCCCCAATCTAAACAGGCTTGAAAACTCCTGACCTGAACTTTCAGTAGTAGGAGCTCCCAATCCAAGTGACAGACTGAAAGTGCCAGCGTGGACCGCAGTAAGCCCTAAAAAACGTCTTAAGCCACACCCCAGCCAGTCCGCTCAGGAAGTGAGAATGCGAGCGTAACCGCCAACCAATTGCAAGGTCTCCGTATACCCCTCTTGCATTTTCGAACGACTCAACCGAAACATGGCCGCTCGTTTGGTTTTTGAAAGCGAACTGGATGGGAACCAGCTCTTTGGATGGCTTCTGAGAGTTTGGGCAGCTTGGAAGGCAATGGCCCTCGGCCAAGATGTCTTTCTTTGTTTTCCCGGGCTGCCTCATTACCTAGGTTTGTTCCGGCTTCTGCTTACGCATTCTGTTTTCGCCAAACTCGCTCTCCAGCGCAGCTCATGTAAAACGAGCGTTCCTGAGCACCAACCGTAGTGTCCTGAGCACCAACCAACATTGATGCATTCTTGCGCGCAGCATCGAGGTTTTACATCCTCGAAGAGGGTGAGGTCGAAATCCTGCGGGATAGCAAGGCAGGTCTGGTGTCCTTTGTCCATTGTCATCATTGGTCAGGTTCGGTGGCAGGGTTGACCTGTGACCTCTTTCAAGATTGGACCGGGGAAGCACGCAAAGATGACTTTGAGGAACAGCTGGGCCGTTTCTGTGAAGAAACCCTCGGGTCCAACATTGTTTGGAAAGCCCCGATTCTTTTGCGGTACCTCCCCCCCTCTTTTTGCGGGTTCGATGTTGATTTGACGGTTGGCATAAAGGGAACAATAGGGGTTCACCCCAAGGGCATTCGCCAGGTTTCTGTGAGAAGTTTAATGAGTCCCTCAATATCCTTCCCGAATTGATCGTGGAATTCTGGATGAATTGAAAGTTTTGCCCCACGGCGCCCTAGGCCAGACCCCAGAACAGAAGTATAGCCCTTGGCCGTATAGCGTTTGTCTCTCATTTTCTTCACCAGGTTCTTGTCATTCGGGGTTTACTCTTATTGGGCATCCAGGATGTTGAAACCTTGGTATCTGATGACTTGAATCACCGGATGGCCACACCGCAGGTTTCCCTTTGGTGAAAACTCATCGGCAAACGTCCACCATCCGTCCAATGACTTCAATCAGGCGCGTGAACTAACACACTGGCACACCCATATGAGTGTTGCTGGAAATGGGTTACCCTGAAATGGCAGTGATTTTTTGGTGCCCCTTTAAAGTCCCTGCAACAGGTCCATCATTTTACACGTGCCTGTAAAGTCAGTCGTCGTCGCAACTCCATGACCCATTCAATGGGGCATTAAAAAGTTCCATTCGCATGCGTCGCATGGTGTGCGCAGCGCCCTAACTATTTGTTAATTGCTCCATCCATTGTTGAGAATGGTTTGAGAATTGGAATCGGACTCCGAAAGGGGCCCTCCAAAAAGCATCCTGTCTTCAGGTGGTTTGGCCCGTGTTTCCTGCCTTAAGGTTTCAGGTTTTGGCGGCGAGCGGGGCCTCTTCTGAGGTTCTTGCATCCTTCGTCAGATCGCCCGGCCGGCCAAGACCAATGCTCTTGGATCTTGCCAGTGGCGATCTAGGATGCGACCTGCGAGGACGTGACTGGGCTTTGAGGCGAAGGACGTGTGTGACATCCGCGCCCATCAACGAGGTCGTGAGGCCCTGGCCTTCTCAGCAAGGAGACCGAGGACCAGGCTCCGTTTCTCGAGTCAAAGGGCAGTTGCCGTTTCTGCCCTTCGCAATTCCCGAACTTTGCTCTTTTTACACATGGCCCAGAAGGAAATCATCAAACTTGCACCAACAGGTGAGGGTTTACTATCTTCCATGGCACCTCGCGCTCGGAGGTCTGTGGCACGTGGGGATTCCCAGATCAGCCTCGGAATCCATCTGAATCGGCAAGTTGGACAAGGGGAAGGCTCGTTGCAAGTCCTTGCTGTAGCTCTTGTAGGAGTTTGTTGAGAGCGCCCGTTGATTTGATATGGCCAGTTTTGTAGCCAACGCACCTTTCTATGCTGTCCCCATTCTTCACGTAGCATGCCTTGCCTTCGGCTCCGGATGGAATTTTTCCAAGGCGACGACATTTGGATGCTAAGGGGAAACCGCCACCCAGGGTCCCGAGTTACACATGCCACTTCGGGGAGCTGTGGGGCAGTTCGCGCCCGGACGCGGTGCATCATTTTGAGGGTTGGTAGATCGGTTGCCCTACGCACGGAATGGATGGAGCGAGTGGGCGCCAAAATAGCTATACTTGGCTAGTGAAGCTACTCAAGACTCTTGTGATTTCCATGTACAGCGGTCCCAAGCTGGGGTGAAAATACTTGAAAGGTTCCCAAGATTGGGAGGTCTGGGTTGGTCTGTGAACGCGAGAGTGAGAGATTCCCTCCCTTTGGTTTCTCCGTTCTTCTCTTCAAAACAGCCCACAAAGGCTGGCACGCGCATCAAAAACGTATTTCAGGATCAAACAACCGCAAGTCAGCAAAACAAATACCCCGCACCACAGAAAGAAGCCGCAGTGAGAAAGTTAGTGGAGGAATGGGCGGATAGTAAGTTGGTGTCCGGCAAGCTGGAGGAAGGGCAAGTTAGTATGACGTCGGCTAGATGCCCGCAGTGCGAAACGCACATGCGCAAACCGTTCAGAAGTTGGTTAAAGATGTTGATTGAACATAGGTCATGTATGAAAGTCATAATCCCAGAGGTGTGGTGGCGCAGTTGCAATCAGTTTGTACATTCATGCAGATATCACGACGAATCCACTGTGTCCGAGTCACAAATGCGAATGAACCTTGTGATCATGTTCGGAACCAACCCATTTGTTTTCTCAATGGCTACGGCGCATAGAAGCTATGATGCTGAAAGTCAAAGGAATGTGTGTCTGCTTTACGTTCACGCAAGCTTATATTCTCACCGTTTCATTGCGGCTCAAGGCCCTTCTTCGACAGAAGGTCATAGACCTTTTGCCTTGCTCCCGCGCCATAGTATTCAATATCGCATACCAGGGACTTCCAGGACACTACAGTTCAGTAGACATCAGGTTATTCTCTTGAAACAAATCAGAGGCCAGAGAGACTGCCACAGAGGCTGCCACCAGTGGGCATCTTCTCCTTTGGGGTTAGTTGCTGCGCAATCTTACCATCCCCACGCACCCACCCCCCACCCCCCGATGTCAATGAAGCGCGTCCCGTCGCGCGGGTATCTAGTACCCCAATACCAGTTAGTAGGGTAGCGAGTTAGCAAATCAGCAAGTCAGGAAGTTGGTGAGTTAGTGAGTAATGTTGGCCCCTCTTTACACGCCCCCGCTTCCCCCATGTTGTGGAACCAGGCAGCTGGACCCTATTTTTTGGGGTCTGGGCGAGACAGTGCTTACTTTAGCATTGCTAATTCTACTTTAGTTTTGCCAACTGCCAAGGCCTCCTTGATTTCAGTGTATGTCAGACATGAAGCAGCGTCTCAAGAGCGTGATCTTCCTGAGCTTCCTTCTGCTCAGTGGCATCACTGCTCACAGCCACAGTGCTGCAATAGAAGGGGATGGGGGGAGGGGAAAGAAGGACAAAGGGTTGAGAAGGTTTTTGAAAGGTTGCCCTGAGAGGTTTTCTGAGGAGGGCTCTTCTTGAAGGATTTTCCTGAGAGGGTTTCCTTTTGAAGGGGTTTCTGTTTGAAGAATTTTCCTGAGAGGTTTTCGTTTGGAAGGGTTTTCTGAGAGGGCTTCTTTTTGACGGATTTCTTGAGAAGTTCTTAGTTTGACAGGTTTTTCTGCGAGGTTTTTTTGAAAGGCTGCCCTGAGAGGCTCTTAGTTTGAAGGGATTTCCTGCGAGGGCTTCTTTTTGAAGGATTTGTCTGAGAGGGCTTCTTTTTCAAAGGTTTCCCGAGAGGTTCGTTCTTAGTTTGAGAAGGATTTTTCTGAGAGGGCTTCTTTTGAAGGATCCTAGTTTGAAGGGTTTTTGCGAGAAAGTTGTTGTTTGACGGATTTTACTGAGAGGTTCTTACTTTGATTTTTCTGAGAGGGGTTCTTGAAAGGTTGTGCTCTCCAGGCCTGCTTACGGCAAAGGCTAACCCCTCCAGGCTAAGCAAGTAGCTTGAACGCACTGAGTTGCTCCAACTCAGGTTCAGCGCCAGATGGTGCTTTTTTGAAATGCTCACTCCCTGAGTTGGGTTGAACCAACGCTGGACTAAGCACTTCTAAGGCTGTTTGTTGAGCGGAAGCTGAATTTAGTTTACACGTGTTCTTTTTCAAAACCAATCAGGAAGTGAGAATGTGAGCAAGCTTGACGTGAGAGAAAGTTGTGACAGGGGCGGGGTGTTTTTTTTGCTTCTTTTGGCTGAGGGAACAGTCCTTTTAATTAGTTTGAATCATTTTTCTGAGAGTATTTCAACTCGAAGGATTTTCCTGAGAGGGTCTTATGTTTATGGATTTTTCTGAGAGGGTTTTGAAAGGTTGCGGGCTTCTTTTTGAAAGAGGGCTTTTTTGAAAGGTTCTCTTGGGATGTTCCTAGTTTTTGAAGGGTTTTCCTCAGAGAGTTTCTTGGGAGGTTCTTAGTTTGAATGGTTTTCCTGAGAGAGTTTTGGTTTGAAAGGTTTTGTTGAGAGGTTCTTAGTTTGAAGGTTTTTTTTCTGAGAGTCTTTTCTGAGAGTTTCTTGTGCTTCTAAAGTGCAAACCATGGCAGTCCTCGTCCTGAGCATCTTGCTCAGGAAGATGCTGAGAGGTCTGGCTGGCCGTGTTTGGTGGCCTGAGCGCCAGGCCGGGGAGCGGGCTCATACTTTGGCTTCTGTTTTTTTAAAGCGCATCAGCTGAGTTAGCTCAGCTGCGAGTGCAAGTTTGTCCAAAACCAGGCCTCCGCAACAAGTGACCTGTGAAATGTTCGCAGGGTCATCGTCAAGGACATGCTGTTGAGGCCTCTTTCAAGAGACCCCTCACTCTTGGCGAATTGCTTAGGGTTGCTCTCTGAGGGGCTTGTGGTGAGTTTGTTTGAGTGGTGTGTGCTGCTGACGGCCAGCATCTTGAGTGTCCAAAGCAACCTTGAATGGTTGCTGAGTGCATCTAAGCAGCAACTAAGGTAAACACTGGCTGGGAAGTCTTGTTCTTGAGTCCTTGGGTGTGATGAGGCCTTCCTCACCAACACGGCGAGGCCTGAGCTAAAGGAGCTCATTTTTGCTGCTGAGTCTAATCCCAGCATTGCCTCAGTTAAAGGAAGTTTGAACATTGGGTTTGATGTAAGGTCATGACTCTTGAGAAAAGGATTGCTCGGCTTTCTAGCCTAAGCAATGCCTCCTACCTGGCCTTCGCTCAAAAAGGCAGGCTTAAAAACCTGGCTGAGAAAGCTTCTCAGTCTTAAGCAGGGTTGCTGTTAGTTTGACCTTAGCAAATTTGAAACTATTGCCCAGTTAGTTGGTGCCTGAGCGTCGAGGCTAAGCTGACATTTGGATTCTTCGGGGAACCGCTCTATCTTGATGAGTGCCTCACTGCTAAGGTAGCGCGTCGGCTGAGAGCTGCATGGCCATAAGCTGGGCGTCTTGTGGCAAACCCCTTTGTGTGCACTTTTTGTAAAGCAGACATCATAAATTTGAGGGTCTGGCAACAACATGCAAAACGGGCTTCTTACATCTCAGGCCCTTAGCCATTTGAGCTGGGGACAAGCTTAGGATGAGCCACCCTTTGAAAGTAAAAGGCTGCGGCTTTGGTTTGGGGGTTTCAGTAACCCCCCAGAACCAGCTGGACACTGAAGAGGACCACCAAACCGTCAAAACAAAGGGGCGTAAACATAAAACCTGCAGGTCAAACAGTTTAGGGCGAGAAGAGGACGCCCTGAGCAACACCAGCTGGTCTCAGCAGAAGAAGGAGCTCAGCCAACGCCACCCAAGCCTAAGCCAACCCAATTGTGGATTGAGTAATTGAGTAAATTGTCTGGCGAGAAAGCAGTTGCTGAAGGCTAAGCTGAGAGCGCAGCTGGAAGTAGAGGCAGCCAAAGAAGCCTGCAGAAAGGCTGGCTGAACTTGAAGCTGAGGCGGGCGCATTGGCATCTAAGAGGAGAAGGCTTGTCCAAAGTGCTCAGAGAACGAGCACGCGAGGACCGAAAGCTTGAGCTCTCATCTAGTGTCGTGCTCCTCTAGTGCTCCACTGGATTGCTACAAAGCAGCGCCAAAGATCCGGGAAGGATCAAGATTTTTATAGAGCAACACGAGGTCACGAAAGGTCTCTGGTAGATCGCTAGTGGCTAGGGGAGCACTAGAGCACTGGAAGAACACCCCGAGGGCGCTAGAGGAAAAACACTACCAGCGCGGGAGCATGTGAGGAGACAATAGACGAAATGCGCGAGGAGCTCAAAAAACCCTTTCTTGCACACCTTGCTCCTCTAGTGCTCTTTCAGCACCCTAGCGCTCCTCCCGATATTCAGCAATCAATCCCAAACAGGCCTCATGCTCCGTGGGCTATGATCCTCTGACACTCCAGTGCTCCTCTACTGACAGCTGGCCGCGGTGAGAAAACTCAGCAAATTCTAACTTGCGGCCCTAAAGCAAGCCTGCCCTCACAACCGGAGCACTAGAGGAGCACTAGAGCCCCAAAACCTAAACTTACCCTAAACCAACCTTAAACCAACCTTAAACTACCAAACCAGCCATAACCCAAGCCCGCCCTGACCCCCAAAACCTAAACAGCCTTAAAGCAACCCTCAGCCAGCTCTCGGCCAGAAGCGCCACAAAAAGCATTGGAGCCCCTCCTGAAAAACCTGGCCTCCACAAACCCCAGCCAGCCCTCCACCAACCCACCCTGACCAACCCAAAATTACTCCCTAACAAAAGTGTAGCTAAACACAAGGGAGAACACTCGCGTTTTTTTGCCTGCTTGGCGACAGACCTGATTTCCAGGGCCTCGCGCGCGATTGTTGTTGTGCCCCGCATTCTCCGAAGTATGGATTTCCCTGCAAGTTTCTTCCCTTTCAATATTTGTCGAAAGTTTCAAAAGCTTCGAATTTTCGAGTTTTCACTTTTTTCGCTCAAGCAGCGTTTTCAGAATTTTCGAACCCTAAACCAATCTTCAACCCATCCTCAAGTAACCACCAACGAGCCCTCAGCCCTAAAGCAAGCCCGGCGCTGACTGCCGGCACTAGAGGAGCATCGGAGCCCAAAAGCCTAAACTTAGGGTTTAAGCCTAGCATCAACCCTAAACCAATCCCAAACTACTAAACCAATCCTCAACCAATCCTCAAGTAACCATCCCTGACTGCCGGAGCACTAGCGGGGCACTAGAGCCCCAAAACCCAATCCTCCACCAGTCCCATCAACCAGCTCTCAACCAAACCAGCCCTAAGGCAAGCCTGACTACTGGAGCATAGAGAAGCACGAGAGCCCCAAAACCTAAACTTAACCCTAAGCCCTAAACAAACCCCTAAGCCTCCAATCCTCAAGTAACCGTCAACCAGCCCTCTGGGCGCCGGTGCGCTAGAGGAGCGCTAGAGCGGCAAGCTAAACCAACCCTCAACCGAACCAGCCCCAAAGCAAGCCCGCCCTGACTGGCGGAGCACTACAGCCCCAAAACCCTAAGCCGTAAGCCAACCATAAACCAATCCTAAACCAATCCTCAACACATCCTCAAGTAACCGTCAACCAGCCCTCAACCAAACCAGCCCTAAAGCAAGCCGGCCCTGACCGCCGAGCACGAGAGGAGCACTAGAGCCCCGAAACCTAAACGTAGCCTGAAGCAAGACCGCGCAGAACTAGAAGAGCGCTACACCCCAAACCGCCAAAAAGCGATGCAAAAACGGGAAAACCGCGGCTCGCGTCCCCAAGCCTAATTATGGCCCGAGCCCGGCCAGATCCAGAGATTGCAAAAAGAAGTTCTGCCCTTTGATTTGCCCCTATATCAGTCACAGGGTCCTGGCCTGGAAAAACTTCTACAATAGAGGGTATTATTCCAATCCGGGGTCTAGCATTAACATATTGCCTTTTGCTGCTACAATGGCTGCTCCAACACCACGACCGCCACTACCACTACCACCACTACCGCAACTACGACAACGACGATAAGCGAGACAACACCTACTACTACTACTTCTACTACTACTACTACTAATACTTCTACTACTACTCCAACTACCACTACCACTACTACTACGACGACTACTACTACTACGACGACTACTACTACTACTTTTACTGCTACTATTTTCACTACTACTACTACTACTGCAACTGCTACTCCTACTGCTACGGCTATTGCTACTGCTGATACAAGATTACTATTGCTACAACCACCGCCGCTACTACTTTCTTCCTCCTAGTCCTGCTGCTGCTGCTGCTACTTTTGTTCTGGAGGCCGGAACGCAACGGCGGCTGTGTTTTTGAAAGCGCAAAAGCATCTCAGGCACAGTTAAGCACATGTATATATATATATAGACTATACAATTGCCGTGGTGGCTTGAGAGCAGAGGATAGTTCCTGGGCACGCTTCGAAAGCCGCTAGCCATTGACTACCACTCATTTGTGTTGCCAATTCTGTTGTAGCATTGCGAAGCCCCTCTCAAATTCCAAGTGTTTAGTTTAGTACTGGTTGATTTGAAAGTGGTTGACCTGAGCTATCCCCCTAGCAATTTTCTTGCTCTTGCTTGTGCTTAGCCCCAGCTCGTGTTCACTTTCTGCCCCAGGCCATGAAGCAGCGCCGCAAGAGTGTGATCTTCCTGAGCTTCCTTTTGCTCAGCGGGGCCCAACGCTCAGAGGCACTGTTCTGCAATAGATGGGGAGGGGGAGGGGAAGGGCGTGCCAATGATCAGATGCGAAAGCACACGATGCTCAAAGACAAGGCGGGCGGGAGGGTATTGGGGATGGAAGGAAGAAAACGGGTTGAGAGGGTTTTTGAAAGGCTGCCCTGCAGGTTCTTAGTTTGAAGGGAAGGATTTTCTTGAGAGGGTTTCCTGTTCGAAAGGCTGCCTTGAGAGGTTCTTAGTTTGCAGGAATTTCCTGGGAGGATCTTTTGTTGAAGGATTTGTTTGAGAGGGCTTCTTTTTGTGTTTGCCTGACAGGTTGTTTGTTCGATCGGCTTTCCTGAGGGGGTGTCGGCAACAGCAGCGCAGATGGTTCTTCCGGAAGAAGCCACAGCGCAGCCTTCAGGGTGACCTGCTCATTTCTACGTTCAGGCAAACAAGTTTGGGATGCTGTTCACTGAGACCAATGAGCCGTTGCAGAAGAATTTCCGTTCAGACAAAACGGTTTGGCGACTTGGTGGCACGGGGCAAACTGAGCCTTTTTTTGAGAGCCTCTTCGCACCCTCAGCCAGACGCCCTCAGTCTGAGCTCACCTGCAACTCAGCCTGAGATTTTGTAGTGTATTTCTTTCAGCTTCAAGCTTTGGGCTGACCATTTTGCATGTTACTTTCTTTGCTCAGTCATTCGCCTGAGGTGCCAATACCTCATAACTCATTGTACTTATGTAGTTTTTTTGCGCAACAGAGGACCCTTAAAACGGTCACAGAGTTAAAAAATTACAAGAAGGGGTACTATTCCTGTAGCATTAACATAGTGTCTTTTGCTACTGCTACGGCTGCTCGACTATTGCTACTACTGCTACTACTACTACTACTACTACTACTGCCACTACTTCCACTACTACTGCCACTACTTCCACTACTACCTACTACTACTACTACTACTACTACGACTATTACTACTACTACTACTACTTCTACTACTACGACTACTGCTACTGCTACTGCTACTGCTACTACTACTACTACTACTTCTACTTCTACCACTACAGCAACAACATCTACTGCTGCTGTTCCTCCTGCTGCAACTTTTGTTTTGGAGCGCCACGGGGGCTGTGTTGTTGAGTGTAAAAAGCGTTTCAGGTACTGTTAAGCATAGGTTATTTAGCTAGACTCTACAGGCAACGTGGTTGCTTGAGAGCAGAGGATAGTTCCTGGGCACGCTTCGAAAGCCGCTAGCCATTGATTTCCACTAGAGCAAGCGCACGCCAGACATATGAAGGACAGAAGAACAGCAGAGCGCGCGTGGCAATGGAACCCGGGAACCCGCAAACCCGAGGGTCCGAAAATCCGAAAACACGAGGAACCGAGAACGCGAGAGTCCAAGAAACTGAGAGAGCGAGAGAGAACCCGACAACCCAAGAATCCGAGAATGCGAGAGTCCGAACAATCCGAGAATCGAGAACCTGAAAAACCCAAGAGCCCGAGAACGCGAGAACTCCGAGAATCCGAGAAGCCGAAGAATCTGAGAGTCCGAGAACGCGAGAACCCGGGAATTCGAGAGCCCGAGAGTCCGCTAATCCGAAAACCCGGCAATTCGACAATCCAAGAATCCGAGAAGTCGAGAAGCCGGGAATCCGAGAACGCGAGAACCTCAGAACCAGAGTCTATGAATCCCATAAGCTGAACTTCCGAGGATCCGTGAATCTGAGAACGCGAGCGTTTGAGTGCGAGAACTCGAGAATCCGACAATCCGATAATCCGAGAAGCCGAGAACCCGCGAATATGAAAATCCGGACATCCGAGAATCCGCGCGAGTTCTGGGGTTCACGGAGTCATTGAAATCTCGGATTGTCGAACTTTCGGATTCTCGGTCTCAGGTTCTCGCACGAATGAGCGCGGTATTTGCTAGATTATGTGATAGGACTTTGATAAGTGATTCCAAGGAATGTCAGGTTTTTTGGAAAGTCTCAGCGTGCTACAGGATTATATGCTACATTGGTGTCAGAATTGCAGTAAACATGTGCTAGATCTACGCTAGGAATATCGGATATGTGATCGGGCATATTCGGGGAAACTATTGCAAGCAGCTAGGGTCCTAAAGGTGCGCTCAGCATGTTTTAGAATTATAGCAGGCACGCGCGCCACCCACGCTAGGAATATGTTGGACGCATGACACGTGCAGTAGATTAGATGCACGCCTTGTACACTCTAGGAACTTGAGTAGCTTTTTTAGGTATTCCCCACAGAATAAGAGGCCACATCAAAAAGTGGGCACATCTATTTTTTCAACTTAACTAGCACATCTCTACACCGAATGAATTCTACTTTGAAACGTTTACCAGTAGTTTCAATGCTGCGCAGCAGGGGTAAAACCATGTGCCCCTTAAGCCGTGGAATCTGTGTTTGTGGTTTTCTCAGAGATTTTTGCACTGGTGGCTGAAAACAAAAAACAAGAACCCCCCAAAAACCAGATTGCAAACCCTAACCTGCTTGGGCCTACCCTGTTGGGGTCTGCAATCTTGTTTGTTTTGGTTTCTTTTTCTTTGGCTTTTGCGAGGTGCTTGGCACTTTGGGCTGAAACCGCAAAGACCACGAGACAGCCACAACACACGCAAAGAAACGAGACGTTGCAGAACCCCAGCCCCCTGCGGACTACCCCGTGTAAGTTTGCAACCTTGCCACAAAAGCAGCTGTGCGAGCGGGCAGGGGCCTTCCCAAGATGCTTGATTTAACCAGACAAACTAACCCACCCCCCCCTCTCCACCCCCCTTCCAAGGGCTCGATTCCTGCCTGCGCCGCCAACCTTGCGAACCTGCCCTGTTATAGGGGTTTGTACTGACTGGCTGAGATGCAGGGGTTGGCCTCAGAAAACACGTCGGTTTTATCCAGGACAAGTTTTTTTAGCAACCTTAGCACATCGCGTTTTATCAGCTGGATTTTTTGCGGTGCCAACACGGGCCAATGTTTTTTGGGGGGTGGTTAGACTACCGCTTTATCAATGCGTTTTAGCCGGCGGATTTTAGCTGGGGCCGGGGCGAAGAGCCCGGCCACGCAAGGTCAATGCAGCAAGACAGAGCGCGCGTTACCGAAAATCGCCCCGAGCCTTTCGAGGCACACATGAGTCAACCAAAAAAGGAGCCACCAGGCCAAAGTTCATACCCTTGTTGAGGGGTGGCCTAGGTTCCTGGCCCATGGAGCAACAATCCTGAATTAGATAATTTTATTTCTATTGAACTTGAGGTTTCTGAGTCTTCAAGTTTTACTCCAATTCTATTGCTTTTTGTTTCACGTTTAAGCATTTTGTTTTACGCCATTTTCCTGAATCATCCATTATCAAAAAATATTTATTTTTGTTAAATGAATCAAAATTGGTACATTTAATTTTAAATGATTAAGTAATTGGAATACACTTTTGATGTTTAAACCACAATGTGAATTAGATGGTTATTAGGGTAGTTGGAATACTCAGCTTTTTTAGGGAAGGAAAACACCTTCTTGTTTGACAAAATGCAATCACAACATATTATTATTTTTGATCAATGTTTCATGTGTTTATTATAGATCATATTGAAATTAATCGTTTTACATAAAATGTACATTCATGTTCAGTCGTTTTACTTTTTTGACATGGTACATGTTTACTTCATTTAGCAGTCTTTTTACACTAACATTTTTATTGCAATTATTGATAATCATCGAGCTTGGAATTGGTTGAGTAGTGACTGAGTCAACCGCGTTTTTCGCTGCCGATATATATGCATATTCGGTTATACCATAACATATCCGTCGTTATTGGCTCCAGATGTATTTGTACTATAGTTGGTTAGATGTGTTCGCCAAAAAGGCTCCAAATATATGTTATATTATGATGTATTTTATCTATCCGCTTGTAAAGGCCCCAAATTAAAAATACAGTATGAAACGAAGCAATATTGTAAATGGAACTCATATTGTGAACGCACACTATTCTATACATGTGTATTTCCATCTACAATCCTATTTTCGGTTTATGTTTTAATATTGCTCAAATTTCAATCTTTTTTCTTGATGAACTTGGATGAATGGGGAAACAGCACGTATTGGATATATTTTGTAAGTTTGATATATTATTCAAATATATTTGTAGTTTTTGGCTGCAACATACAATTTGAAACATAGTTCATACACCAAAATATAGCAACGCGATACATATATCTTGAAGTCAGTTTACTAAAAACATTAAATGGCGAAGAAACTTGCCCTTCTTTCCCATCCCAACCCACCCCATCTTTCCCAGCTTTTTCCATCAGTGATCGGAAGGTCGCTGGATAAAAAGTGAAGGTTTTATGACATTTTTAGGAACTGCGGATTCATCGATAAATGAATCAAAAATATTAACACACAGTTTTAGAAATAACAATTTTCTGGGCCTGCGGCCTCTAGCCGGCTGCGCCTCTTTGAAGTTATGGGATGCCAGCTTTCTGGGCCCCAGCCGGGCCCCAACCCAGAAGGCTGACATGGGGGCGCGCGCGCGCGCCAGAGGCCCGTTTTGTGGCTGGGGTCGCGCGCGCGCGCCAGAAGGCTCGAAAACCAATGGGGAAAAAGCAAGGACCGCGCAGCACGCGAGCCAGCCACAGCAAAAGCAAAATGGACAGAACAACAGCCCAACTCTCACAGCGTTTTGTAGGGCAAGGGCCCAGAATCGCCTGCATGCCCAGCAGCGCCTGGCGCCAAAATGCGCAAAAAAGGAGCCTTGCTTAAAGCCCTCCGACACCTTCTCAAAAACAGTGCTTCATGGGTTGAGAGGCTTTCTGGAAGGAAGTCTTGATGATGCAGACCAACCCCGCTGAAGCATCGCCCAGGCCCAACCCCAGACCCTGATGATGTCAGTCAGCCACATGGCCTAAACCGAGCGCACACAGGGTTTCCTACAGGCACGCAAAACCGCAAGCCCGAGCTGGTGATGCAGAGGTGCCGGATTTAGGCAACGCATCACGACCAAGTGACGACGGTCGGCGGCACACGGGTGCAGCCCCTATAGCTGAAGCTAGCAGGCTAATTGCCTAGCGGCGACATGCTACCCCAAAAGGCGTAGCCGGATTTAAGGGCTGCCGCCCAGCGCCGCCGACCCCAGGGGGGGAGGTCCTTTCGCGGGCCACGGCCACGCATCGCAGCATCGAACCATCACTAGCGCTTGTCCCCAACATCAGTGATGATGATAAGCATCATCGTGCATCCTCTGCATCACCAACAGTCATGATGATAATCATGTCTACGCATCCTCTGCATCTGTGTTCACGTGTACATGTGTGTTCCACGTGTGCACATTTGTGTGTTCACGTGTGCGCACACGTGCGTTGTTTTTCCTTCTTTTCTGCGCACCTTTTTGCGTCTGCCCATGCGGTGAAACAAGGCTGCCTACGGGGGCTTGAGGGGAGCCCCGGGCACTAGGACCTTGCAAGCTGTTTTTGCGGAGGCCAGCTTCCTCACATGCACACAGCTGCTACCGGGCCGGCAGCCGCGAAGCTTCAGGGGAAGCTGGGCATGCAGCGAGAAGGTCGCTCAAGTCCGGACAAGGCCCATCAAGGTTGCTCAAGCCGGGGGAGGGCAAGGAAGTGAGGCTGCCAGCAAAGGCAAGGGAAGCTGCAGCAGCGCACAACAAGCCAGACCACCGGTGGACATAAGCGCTTCGAAGGGCAGGGCGAAGAGCCTCAGGCGCAGCCCGGGCGCCCAACCGGGTCTAACGTAACGTTTGAAGTTTGAAACGTATATGAAAAAGAAAAGGACGATAATGATGATGATGACGATGTGATGATGATTTGATGAGAATCATCACTAGCGCTCGTCAGTGATGATGACAAGCATCATCGTGCATCCTCTGCATCACCAACAGTCATGATGATAATCATGACTACGCATCCTCTGTATCTCCAGTCGGCTCTCAAGGAACCACCAGCAGTCATGATGATTCACCAGCATTACAAATCTGACGAATCCGACCACTTGCGGAGGGGTCGGATGGACCGGCCACGCGTCGCCAGCATCACCAACAACATGCCAACAGTCGTGATAATCCTCTTGCCAGCATCACCGAACATCACGAAGAACGTCCCCAGTGACGCCTGTGGCAGCTGATGACGGCTATGACGATAATTATACTTTGTCCAGTTGCAGCCGCGTCCAGCCTTTGAGAGAGATATATCCATATATATATATATAGATGTAAGAGATAGTCGTGGCCATCATCATCATTACGCATCCCCAGCACCGCAGCAGTGATGATGATCATCGATCACCCTTCCCATGCGCCTCTTACCATCTCACAGCGCTGCAGAGGGCATTCCATGTGGCATGTTTGCCGCCAACTGCTTGTGGCGCATACTCCTCTGGGGGCTAATGGACCGGCGTGCTGTAATTGGCAGGGATACAAAGCATGAAATGTATTGTAATAAAAATAAGAAATCAGAAAACGATACCATGAAGACGATAATACACAGATAATAATGGTAAGGATGAGGATTCTTTTGATAGAGCCACGTGACGGAGAAACCTGGTTGATCCTGCCAGTAGTCACATGCTTGTCTCAAAGTCTAAGCGTGCATCATCGTAGCATCCTCTGCAGTCCCAATGCTGCCTAGCGCCACAATTGAAATGTATATAGTAAGGATACGAAGTAAGAAAAAGAGAATGATGACCGCTATGATGATGAGCAAGGTGATGATGATGACCATGAGGATGATGATAAAGATGATGACTGTGATGATAACTATCATCGAAGCATCCTTTGCATTACCAACGCTGAGCTCATGAGAGATGATGATGATGGTGAGGACAATGATGATAAGGATGAAGACTATGAAAATGACTATCATAGCAGCATCCTCTGCATGACAAATGCTGCCGAACGCCGCAATTGAAATGTGTATAACAAGAATAAGAAATAGGAACAAGAGGATGATGACCATGAGGATGATGATAAAGATGATGATGTGATGATAACTATCATCGTAGCACCCTTTGCATTACCAACGCTGAGCTCATGAGACATGATGATGATCGTGAGGACAATGATGATGTGGATGAAGACTGTGAACTTGACTTTCATTGTAGCATCCTCTGCATTACCAATGCTGATGACCAGCATGATGATGAGCAAGGTGATGATGATGACCATGAGGATGATGCCAAAGATGATGACTGTGATGATAACTATCCTCGTAGCATCCTTTGCATTACCAATGCTGAGCTCATGAGAGATGATGACGATTGTGAGGACAATGATGATAAGGATGAAGACTATGAAAATGACTATCATAGCAGCATCTTCTGCTGCCTAACGCCACCATTGAAATGTATATAGTAAGAATAGGAAACAGGAAAAAAGTGGAGGCTGACCACCATGATGACGAGCAAGATGATGACGATGACCATGAGGATGATGATAAAGATTATGACTGTGATGATAACTATCATCGTAGCAACCTTTGCATTACCAATGCTGAGCTCATGAGAGATGATGATGATCGGCAGGACAATGATGATAAGGATGAAGACTGTGAAGATGACTATCGTCGTAGCACCTCTGCATTACCAATGCTGCTAACGCCACATTTGAAATGTGTATAACAAGAATAAGAAATGAAACAGGAGACGGATGACCATGAGGGTGATGATAAAGATGATGAGTGCGATGATAACTATCATCGCAGCATCCTTTGCAGTGCCAATGCTGAGCTCATGAGATGATGATCGTGCGGACAATGATGATAAGGGTGAAAACTGTGAAGATAACTATCATTGTAGCATCCTCTGCATGACCAACGGTGCCTATTTAAGAATAAGAAAGAGATGATGATGACCATCATGATGATGATGAGAAGGGTGATGATGATGAGGATGACGATGATGACTGTGATGACAACTATTATTGCAGCATCCTCTACATCACCAATGCTGCCTATTCAGGGAGGGATGATGATGACCGTGAGGATAATGGTGATAAGGATGAAGACTGTAATGATAACTGTTATTGTAGCATCCTCTGCATCACCAATGCTGCCAAACAAGAGATGACGATGACCATGATGATAACGATGATAAGGGTTGGAGCGCAGTGAGTATCCATCAACAAAGATAAACTTGAACCGCAAAATCCGAAAAACATTGTTGTTAGCTGACAGCTATTGATTTTTTTGAATGTGGTAATTATAATGATTAATATTATTTAGTATAATGAACAAATAATGAACTTCTTGTTTGTCAGTTTTAATATAGGGCTATAAAATTCATATATATTACGAATAAATAATGCATTTAGTGTAATTGATTATGGTTTAATGCCTTATGATGATAATCAAATTTTAATCATTCAACGCAAGCGTGAATATTTCAAATTGTATATATACATCTATGCCATAAAGATTTTTCAATGTTTATTTACATTAAACAACGTACATGATTAGAATTATTGGGTTCAACAAAAAATAATTAACACATTAAGTTAGTATAAATTATGTTAGTTAATGGAATTAAGTGAAAAATACAGATTATTTTCAATACCATATATATTTGATGTATATGTTGTATGTTTTGATATGTGTAATGGTATAACATTAGCAAGAAAAAGAAATACATGTTTGTAGCTCTGTTTGAACTTTTCCTTTCTAATAAGTTCAAAGTAGTTTCATCAAGCTCCGGGAATTGACTTGTGAATCATCAAATTTGAATGTTCCTACTCCCACTTTGGGTTTTCTCTTTTGGACATTTCCCGTCGGAATTCTGTCAGTGGAATGCGCTCTTTTGAGTTGTCTGAGAGAACTTTTTCCTTGCAAAACTGTTCCACTGAAATCCTCCTAGAACTCCTCCAGTGGACTCTTTCCTTTGGGCTTCTCCCGTTGGAGTTCTCCCATTCAAAGTTCTCCCGTTAGCCCATCGAAATTATCTATTTCCAACCCTTTTTCTGACACTCTTTGCTTTGATAGTGCTGGTGACGCTGGTGATGTTGCTCGTGCTTCTGGGGATGCAACAGCGAACCTAGGGATGTTAGACTGCGGCCCGGGGCAATCAAACAACGCAGGCTTTCTTCCCCTCGTATGAAAGGATTTAGCCTACGAAAAGGCAACGTCTTGCAATTGCTGGGTGGTACGTGCGGATTGGTGTCCCTGTGGAGTCAACAGGTAAGGGGTGTTTTTTGTGTCCAACACGCCGTCTGTGGCCGGTGGACAAATGGCATTTACGAATGCGTTTGCTGCTACCACATTTTTTAATTATTCTCTTCCACTAGAACTACTGCTACTACTACGACTACTACAACTACTGCTACTACTAGCACTGCTTTTGCTGCTACTACTACTACTACTACTACCTCCTACTACTGCTACTACTACTACTACTACTACTACTACTACTGCTATTTCAATGACTACCTTTGCCCCCACAGCTCCTCCTACTACTTCTACTAGTACTCTTTTCACAACCACTATTTAAGACAAGTGCTTTTGCTTGTTTTATTCTCGATACTTTTGCAACTGCAAAAAGTACTCGTCTACTACTACCTCTACTACTGCTACGACTACTAGTACTATTTCCCAACCGCAAAAAATATTACACAGCTGGAATCAACAATGTGCCTATAGGAGATGGAATGTCCTCGTGGAGCGCCTTTTTTCTTGTCTTCTTTCTCTTTTCTGAGCGCGAGAGCATCTCGTGTCTCTTCTTTTGTTTATCTTTCTTTTCCTCTTTCTCTTCTTTCTCTTTTTTCTCTTCCTCTTTCTCTTTTTTCTCTTTCTCGTTCTCTTCTCTCCTTCCTCTTCTTGTTGTCCTCTTTCTTTTTCTCTTTCCCTTTCTGTTTCTCTTTCTCGTTCTCTTATTGTTTCTTTGTCTTTCTCTTCCTCTTTTGTGTTTCCTCTTTCTGTGTTTCTTCTCTTCTCTGCTCTTCTCTTCCCTTCTCTTCTCTTCTCTTTCCTTTGTCTTTGTGTTTCCCTTCTCTTTCTTTTCTTGTGTTCTCTTCTCTTCCTCTTTCTCTTTCTCCACCTATCTATCTGTCTGTCTATATATCTATCTATCCATCTATCTATTTATGTGCGCCTAACCTTGCGAAAGCGCTGCGCCTGCAACGAAATCTGTACTTGACCTTGCGAAAGTGCTGCGCCTTCCACGCAGCTGCAATTGACCGTGCGAAAGTGCTGCGCTCGCCACGAACTTTGCAGCTCAGGGTGCGAAATCATGCACCTGCCACGGTCGGAACGCAGCGGGCCGCGCGTCCACTTCAATGCAAGCAAACCGATAGACTTACCTTCCTAAAGTGACGCGAGAATGTTGCGCCTGCCACGACACCTACACCTCAGGTTGCCAAAGTGCTGCGCCTGCTGCGCAATTCAATCCTAGCGAGACCTTGCGCGGCCGTGCCGTTGGGCATCTTTCCAGACCCCGGCGAGCCCGCAGCCAGACCGCAGCCAGACCGCAGCCAGACCGCAGCCAGACGGCGGCAAACCCGCGCGCTGAACAGAGGTAGCCTTCGCAATCTTGCCAAAAGCAATATGCTCCGCCCACAAGTCCTACCTGTCATCTCCTTCTTTGTATGTCTCTTCCGTGCTTTCTGCTTACTCTCTTCTTTCTTTCCGCGACTCTGCTGCTTTCAACTTCTGTATTGCAGAAGTTTCCTTACTCAACTTCCTGCGAAAAACTGCTACTTTCGCTACTGCTCTCGCATTGCGTGGCAGGCGCAGCATTTAGCGCAGATTTCGCGGCAACCGCAGGGCCTTCGTAAGGCGTGTGCAGATTTCGCAGCAGGGGTAGCACTTTCGCAAGGTCAGGTACAGATTTCGTGGCAGGCGCAGCGCTTTCATAAGCTAAATTTGGCTAGACGGATAGTTAGAAGTCTTGAGGAAATGGACAGAAGAAACATAGAAACACAGACGTGTAGAAAGAGTGGGTCGACAGATGTGCAGATAGCCAGACAGATAGATCGATAAATAACTTCCGTGGTACGGAAACTAATTGAAGGATAGCCGAGGATTAGAAAGATACTTGAAGTATATTAGACAGAGACTTGAAATATATATTAGAAAGTGCAGATTTCGTGGCAGGGGCAGTATTCCAGCATCTTGTCCGAGTGCGCGAGAAGATAGAGAATGCGCGAAAACGTGGCAGGGCGCAGGAAGTCGCTGCCGAAGATGCGCGAAAGGTACCTCTGCCGCGGACGGTGTCGGGACGGTCTCGGACGGGGGCCCATTGTAACAGCAACGCGGAGGTTTCGCAAGGTTTTTGGCGAGCCGAGGATTTGATTTCGTGGCAGGCGCAACACTTTCGCAAGGCCAAGTATAGATTTCGTGGCAGGCACCATTTCCGCAGCGCTGGCACGGACGCGTCGCAACTCCCACTGGGACGGGCGCGCAAGGTAGCGCATGCAGAATTCGTGGCAGGCGCAGCACTTTCGCAAGGTCAGGTGCAGATTTCGTGGCAGGCGCAACACTTTCGCATGGTCGAGTACAGATTTTGTGGCAGGCGCAGCACTTTCGCAAGGTCGAGTGCAGATTTCGTGGCAGGCGCAGCATTTTCGCAAGGTCAAGTATAGATTTCGTGCCAGTTCCATTGCAGATTTCATGGCAGGTGCGGCATTTTCGCAAGGTCAAGTATAGATGTTGTGGCAGGCGCAGCATTTTCGCAAGGTCAAGTATAGATTTCGTGCCAGTTCCAGCAGTTTCGCAAGGTCAGTTGCAGATTTCATGGCAGGTGCGGCATTTTCGCAAGGTCAAGTATAGATGTTGTGGCAGGCGCAGCATTTTCGCAAGGTCAAGTATAGATTTCGTGCCAGTTCCAGCAGTTTCGCAAGGTCAGTTGCAGATTTCATGGCAGGTGCGGCATTTTCGCAAGGTCAAGTATAGATGTTGAGGCAGGCGCAGAACTTTCGCAAGGTCAAGCACAGATTTCGTGCCAGTTCCAGCAGTTTCGCAGGGCTGGGTGCAGTTTTCGTGGCAGACGCGGTACTTTCGCAAGGTCAAGGACAGGCGCAGCACTTTCGCAAGGTCAGGTACAGATTTTGGTGGCAGGCGCAGCGCTTTCGCAAGGTCATGTACAGATTTCGTGGCAGGCGCAGTTTTTCGTGATCGAAGGTACGATTACACTCGAAAAGAGTACGTACAAAAGTTAACACTTTTCCAGCTGCAGCTCGAAAATCGCAAGCGTTAAGTACAAAAGTAGCATTCTCAGCTGCAGGTCGAACTTCGCAAAAGTCAAGTACAAAAGTAGTTTTCGAGCTAGATAGATAGCTAGATATCTAAATGGATCGATGGATAACAAAGTATTCGGGTGGGTAGAGACATGGTCGTGCTGAGCTCTTGCCGCGCGTGTTGTTTTTGGCTTGCAGTCTCTGGTGAAACGATGTAGTTATTTGTTTCTTGCTCTTTCTCTTTCTCTTCTTTTTCTCTCTCTGTTCTCTTTATCTTCTTCTCCTCTGTTTATCTTTTTTCTCTTTTTGTTTCTGTTTCGCTTTCTCTGCTCCAATCTCTTGCTCTTCCCTTTCTTTCAGACCCTACTACTAGCAACTTGTGCTAGTACCAGTACGTTTATCATTACCACTATCACTACTACTATCACAAGTACTGCTACTACTGGACTACTACTACTACTACTACTACTGCTGCTCCCACTACCACTCTTACTACTACTACTGCTCTCACACTCCCAGTCCTGCTTGTACTTTTCCTACTACTGCTACTACGATTACTGCTACTACTGGACTACTGCTACTGCTACTGCTGCGTCTACGGCTACTGCTGCGTCTACGGCTACTGCTCCTACTACCAGTAGAGCCGGCAAAGCCGGTGGGCGGAAGTTTCCAAAATATAGAAACTATAGTTCTCTTTCTCTTTCTTTTCTTCACTCCTTTTCTCCGTCATTCTTCCTTTCTTTTTTTCTTTCCTTCCTTCCTCCCTTCTTTCCTTCTTTCTATTTGTCTTTTCTTTCTTTCTTTCGTTTGCTTGTCTATCTATCTTTCTCTACCTATCTATACCTAACTACCTATCTATCTATCTCTCGTGTTATCTGTCTATCTGCTTATCTATCTATCTATCTATCTATCTCTCTGTCTATCTATCTCTCTATCTATCTATCTATCTATCTATCTATCTCTCTGTCTATCTATCTCTCTATCTATATAGCTACCTATCTCTCTATCTATCTATCTATCTATCTCTTTCTCTATCTCTTTCTATCTATCTCTCTAGCCATCTCTCTATCTGTCTATTGATCTATCTATCTATCCATCTATATCTGCGCTTAAAAGTTGCGATGTTCAATCCCCGAAAGTTGACTTCGCGTACTACTTTCGTACTTAAAAGTTGCTGAATGTCTTAGCACAGGAGTCCTACATCGCCCGAAACGGAGCCCCTGAGTTTCTTAGCAACGCAGTCCTGCATCCCCCCTAACCGAGCCCCAGAATTTCTGAGCAAAGGGGTCCTTCATCGCCTGAAAAGGCCGCTCAGAAATCCAACCCCGCACCAAGGTGAGCTGGTGTATGCAAATCTCGAGCCCCAGCTGCGAAAGCGGACTTCACGTACTACTTTCGTACTTAGAAGTTGCGATTTTCGAGCCCCAGCTGCGAAAGTGGATTTCACGTACTACTTTCGTACTTAAAAGTTGTGATTTTCGAGCCCCAGCTGCGAAAGTGGACTTCGCGTACTACTTTCGTACTTAAAAGTTGCGATTTTCGAGCCCCGGCTGCGAAAGTGGACTTCGCGCACCCCAGCTGCGAAAGTGGACTTCACGTTCTACTTTCGTACTTAAAAGTTGCGATTTTGGAGCCCCAGCTGCGAAAGTTGACTTCGCGTACTACTTTCGTACTTAAAAGTTGACCTTGCGAAAGTGCTGTGCGTGCCACGGAATCTTTACTTGACCCTGCGAAAGTGCTGCACCTGCCACGAATTCTGCACTTGACCTTGCGAAAGTGCTGCGCCTGCCATGAATTTTGCACTTGACCTTGCGAACGTGCTGCACCTGCCACGAATTCTATACTTGACCTTGCGAAAGTGCTGCGCCTGCCACGAAATCTGCACCTGACCTTGTGAAAGTGCTGCGCCTGCCACGCAATTCAACCCTTGGGGAAACTTGACCTTGCAAAAGTGCTACGCCTGCCACGAAATCTGTACCTCACCTTGCCAAAGTGCTGCGCCTGCCACGCAGTTCAATCCTTGGGGAAACTTGACCTTGCGAAAGTGCAGCGCCTGCCACGAAATCTGCACCTCACCTTGCAAGAGTACTGCGCCTGCCACGGAATTCAATCCTTGCGAAACCTTCGCGCTGCCGTGCCAATGGGCCCGCGCTGCGAACGTGATCCGAGAATGGTCCGAGAATGGTCCGACAATGGTCTACTCTGTAAGAGGACATGTTGATTTTAGCCCCTCATGTGGCTGTGTCCCACTTAACCCCTACAGAAACTTCATTTGGAGGTCCTCCCGAAAACATCCAGAAGGGTGCTATTTGAAACGCCCATGTGGCATTATCGCAGACGCATACCACGACTTCGGGTCAACTTTCTGAGCGGCAACAGCGGCAAGAATGCTCAACATGTTTTTTACGACCAACAAAACTTGGCCAAACAAGAGAGGCAAACTGTTAGTGGCTCTGGACTAACTAGCCAGCGTCCAGAACACAATTTAAAAAAAAACAAGGGGCCACAACGCGCTTCAACACACGCCTTCCCCGGCAAAATGCAAGTCTGAGCTGAAAAACACGAACTGGCATGGCCAACAAGGTTTGGTTCAAAAGGCCGTGGAAATGGGTATCTCTTCGTCCAGACAAGCCTTTCGGGCGGAGGGGTCAAAACAAGTTAGTTCAGGGCCACAAAATAAACCAACCGGCAGCAGTTGTAGCAAAAGTAGTAGCAGCAGTAGTAGTAGCAGGTGTAGTAGCAGTGGTAGCAGGAGTAGTCGTCGTAGTAGTCGTCATTGTAATAATAGTAGCAGTAGGCGGTGGTGGTGGTAGTAGTAGTGGCAGTAAGACTAGATAGTCAAAGGAAGTTTAGAAGGAACTTCCGTGTTACGGCAACTAATTGAAAGCTAGCTCTCCCTGAGACGGATGACAAGAGAAGGAATAAGCGCGCGAGAAAAGATGCGCGCGCGTGTGGTGGGAGAATAGAAGTGCGCCAAAAGCGTGGCCCTGCGCGTGAAGTTGCATGTCCGGAGAACTGACAGCTAGCCTTCACAAAGTCACATAGGTTTGTCTTGAAACGAGCCCCTTTGGTTGTTTCCCTTCAAACCCAAACGACGGCCCCAAGGAAGGACAACATGGTACCAACATGGGTACCCTTCAAATGCTAGGTTGCCTTCCTTCCGCGTGCCACCAGGCTGGGCCCCAGTGCCAGCTTCGGGGAGCGCGCCCTTATGCTCAGTAGTCGCAACGACCCGCTGCGAGGGAAGCCAAGCAACTCTTGGGCGGAAAAGATCCCTCCAAATCCGCCAAATTTGTTTATCGCGGTCAATACTTACCGGCTTCTTCTGCACCCCTGTCGAGTCCGAAAGACCTGGAACCATGGGTCGGCTTCTAAACCGTGGCCGCATCAACTTGGCCAGGATTACTATTTTCTGAATGCGTTCCAGGGAAAACCACGATGACAACAACCCCCAGAATCATAGAACGAGTCGACCAGCCAAGGGCCACCACGCATTCCCAGAAAGCGCATGTGCCATTAACATTTGTTTGTTCACCTTGTCGCAGCCGACGTGGCACTGGGAGGGTACTTCCTTTGCCTTGTTGAGCTGTTAGGTGTCGTAGATAGAATAGCAGAAGCCACCATTTTTTGGGTTTCTCAACCTACAGCAGATGATGAAGTGTTTGGGCCTTGCGCAGCCTTTCTTTCCAGAGCGCTGGCCTTGTTCTGCGCCCGGGGAGTCACCTCGTTGGCTGTTTCCTGCACTATGTCCCCAGCAGGGTTTTGTCTTGGGACAGGCGGATGAGGCGGGTGACATTTCCAGGCGCTATTTCCTAGAGGAGGGTTTGGTTTCAGCGCATGGTTATGTGTCAAACAGGGGGTTCTTTGGGGACCCCCTTCTGAAGCTGAGAACGGAATTCTTCAGGATCAGTTCCATTGTATTTCCTATTCCCAAGGATCAACTGCGGTGTATGCTTCATACCATGTTTCCCATTCCCACGTTCAACCAGATGTTTCCCCAACCGGTATCCTCAACCGGTATTGGCAAGGTATTTTAATGGATTCTTTGTCGCCACAACTGGGACTTGTACTTTCGCCGGCTTCGCGCCGTCAAGAGACCCCAGGCACTACTTATGCGCGCGCCGCGGAACGCCACGGTGAAGGCGAAGGGGCAGCTCGGCAAAAGGCCGTGACCCGCTATACCCGTACTTGATATCCCACTATCCGGGGTGGTTCGACTATGGGTTAATGCTATGCTATGCCTTTTCGAAAGACCCAGTGCTCCGGCCTTGGATGTTTCCCAGGATGCCCTCCTTTTTGGCGGCGGCAGTAAGCAGGACTCCCTCCATCTTGACAAACGGTCAGAATTTCCATGTAGTAGAGCTTCTTATGTTTTTTTTTCGCTCCCCTTATTGTTTTGCGCAACTGCGTGAACAGGTTCTGTGAGCAGGTTGCCGTTCTTGTCGTGCAGCATCCAGGCTCAGCGGCGAACCACGAACTTGGTATTCCTGGATGTGGGCCGCTGACAGTTTGATTGAACGAAGGCAAAAGGCGAACTCCGTGATTTCTCTTGGCAATGTAGTCTCACCGCGGACCGGACGGGTCAAACTTGCCACGCTGGCAGCGAATCTGTCTTCACCAGAATAGGTGAGCTCACCCAAGTTCGGATTAACTTGAACATTTTGCTAACCACCAGGTCCACGCGTTGATGTCTGGAGCTGGGGGTGGAACGGATTGTGTCTGTCTGTGTTCTTCATCCTCGAGACGGTCGTCAGGTGGTCCCGCCGCCTCCACGGACGAGTCCACTTTTTCTTTTGCCGCCGTCTTTGTCTGGGGTTACCGTCAAACCCTGACAATCCTAGTTGCAATTCCTCCTCGATCTCCCACGCAGTGGATCTAGAGGATGGTGCCAGACCAATCCCTTTAGTGTTTGGCCATTCACAACCCTGCTTCTCCAGCTTTGGCAACTGCTTCCTTTGCAACTTGACGAACAGCCAGCCGGACTGTATTCGATATCTGCTTTCTGAATATTTAGCGCCCCTTTCCAGCAAAGAACCTACCGACATCATTCTGCTGTTGTCCTTGCGGCTTTCCTGGTTAGTTTTTGGGGCTTTGCGACATATCTTGTCCCACGCCTGCGATACTTGACCTTTGGTCCTCTGACCCAGCTTGGAGCAAGTTACCCCCCCCCCCCCACCGTGGCAGGAAGATTACGTACAATGTGCCGCCGCGCGCCTTCAAGAGCAGAACGGCTCATTGTTGCACATGGACTCTTTTGGTGCAATCCCAAGAGTAGAAAGGAATGTCTTGGCATGCCCCACCCTGAAAGAACCAGCTAGTTTGTAGTAATAGAAAAAAGGGTGAGGGGTGATGAAGACCAGATGAACATCCTCTCTTTGGTTGTGAGAGAGTGTGATAAAAGCACACGGTATACCTTCGTGAAGTAGTACTAATAGAAACAAATAATGATGTCCTCCTATCTATCACTTCCATATTTTTCTAGATTAAACGTTTGCTGGCTCACCAAGATAGAGCATGGAAATGGAAAGAGGAAAATGTTAATCAAATGATTAAAGCCACAGTAACAGATAACAGAGTTAGAGAAGATCGAATGTCAGTGAGGAAGAATTAAATAGTAAACAAATGCTGGTCAAATAAACATGAAAGGAAAGAACAACCAGAGAGATATAAAAAAGGGTCTGGAGACGTAGCCTGTCCGTGAGACGTCACTTAAGCAATAATAACAGTTAAGCGTCTCTTCATTCATCACTCTATTTGGACAGGCAATATTCTGATGAGAAAACTATTAACTTCCTTCGGTCACTTCTAGCGATGAACATGATTTTACTAATGAAGATTGATTCAGTAGGATTTGACAAGTATTAGCTTGGGAGGCAAAAGGAAACCCCTTAAAAAGAGAAGGTGAGAAACACACCCCAATCGATACAAATTAGTTAACATTACTCATGAGATTCTAGTAAATAAATAGCCTTTCGTAAATAGTGTTCCGTCCTTCTCCAGCAACTTTGAACTATTAATACCCTTTTCATTCTCACCTAAAACTCAAGAATATTGCACATGTCTAATGATACAATAGGAAGTGAGTGAGAGATTTTGCAAGGAAATTCTAATAGAACAAACGCAGAAAGAAGATACAACTAAATAAACTCCATGAGTAAAGACCAACAGCCTCTTCAGAGTCAAGCAAACTATCTATGGTTATAATTTGTGTTTATTCTTCATCATGCACTAATATCTTCTCCAATATATTTCTGTAAATGGGATGAAGTGGTCACGGGGTGAATTTAAAGGCAATAATTACAGAATCGTTGTAATCTCATAGCTTACTGCGTTGTATTATCTTATTGCGTTTTCTATCATATCCATCATTGTCCACTCTAGGTTTTTCACTGTGTTGGAGAGGGTTCTTGATGGACAAGAATAATGTGTCTCCCAATAAACAGTTTCATTTATTAACATTCTTTATTACTTTCATGTTCTTGGTTCTGTCATTTGCCTATTGATTTATTTATTTATGTATCTATTATGTTTCTTCATAGGCCTTTTTCGTAATTCTTACTAATCCTGATAGCCGCGAAAGACGGGAGAGCAGAAGGAGTGTTAGCCAGTTCCTCTTCTTCATATTTGTTATTACCCCCCGGGTTTTTTCCCCCATCCAGATGCCTCCAACGTTTACAATGCGAGAGAGAGAAAGAGAGATTGGGAAGATAGATGAACAAGTAGAAAGGTTGCAAAGTGAACAAGTACATGAGAATGCAACCAGCAGATGAGAGACTATGATCCTATTCTTGGTAATGATGAACTTTCTCTTCCAACCATCGTGATTTTCTTTACATCGCCAATTTTTTCAACCTCACACCCAGAAGCATTTCTATACTTCTCAGATAATATTGTAAATGGAAGACAACAAAGATAGACATTCAAGCAATAAATGGGATGGTAAACCGAAAGGCAATGATCTTAATAACGACATGTCCATCCACAAATGTTTCCTGGATGAAGTGGAAGAGACAGAAAGGGAAGGATACAAGTTTTTGGGACCACAAACCAACCTCTCTTCCTCCGTGACTTGGACAAGGAAAGGACGTCAACGATGAGAAGAACCCAGTCCTTACACCATCCTATGATCTAAAACTCTATTATTGCCCTTTCATTTCCAGAAGATTATTAGCAAAAGAGAGAGACCGCTAGCATTTGCTATTAAAAAGGTTTTAAGGATTCTGTAGTCAAATCTTTATGGGTTGAAGATGTTGGTGGGTGACATACATGGGAAACTCAGGATGCGATCGGAGGAAAAGAAAGAATCACGTTACTTCTGCTCACCCTCTCCTATCTTCTCTTCTGCTTCTTCTTCCCAAGCATCACACGGCATAAGATTAACAGCAGCCTATGCTTGAGGAAGAAGTCAAGAGAGGCCTCTCACTTCCCATTTTCAATCTTCAATTTCATCAAAAGGAAAGAAAGAAGTGATAGAAAGACATGGTAAGTGCCCATCCAATTCGTTATCTTCAATTAGTATTGATGGGCGCTTACCTCCTTGCCAGACGCTTTACTTCTTCATTTCCAAAACATGGCAATGTAAAAGACAAGGCAAGGAAAATGACAAGCGTTGGCTGGGCCGGGAAAGGAAAGGTCATCTTCTTCCATCTGTGTTTTTTCAGAAAGAAGCGGGTTGTGGAAAGTGGCTTTCTTTTTCCACAAATAAACCAAAAATAAAGCCAATATCCCCTTCCTTCGTCCCACTTTTAGACTGTTCCATCGTGAGTCTTTCGTAGTGACAGAACACCAGAACGTAGTGGGGAAGGGAAAGGTAAAGATGGAACGGTTGATCTCCTTCCTATCTTCTCCCCACTAGCGATACAGTTGGAGAAGAAGGAACGGGGGGGCTAGCTTCTCCCTCCTTCCTTCACCCCTCGATTTCTGGCATTCTTCAACGGTTGAAAAGGGAAACAGAAGAAGGGGAAGGATGAAAGGTCCAAAAGATAGTAAAACACAAGCAAAATAAGATGAGTAAGACCTACTCATAATCTCTTTTTTTTCGGTGAGCCCCAGCGACGACCGGACAGCCAAAAGCATTCACAAAGAAAGATAGCGTAATGAATCTCAACAAGGGAAGAATAAAATAGAAAAGAACGAGGAATGTAAGTATGGTTTTAAGATTAGAAGCATGTATTAGCACGTAATAAATTAGATAGCTTCTGCAAGCACCACCCAGAATTATCTTTAGCTTTGTCATAACTGTCTCGCGCCCTTTTTATGTTGTTAGCTTGTATAAAACAGGGTTTTGAAAAGAAAGGGAGGATATTACGTTTTCTACCGTAATTATTACTGCCTCAAATGTTTTCGTCACTTCTTGCCCATCCATAAATGCAAATAAAGGATGAGGATGGATGGACAAGAGGAAACAGGCAATGATTTGGAAGAGGTTGAAAGACAGGCTGGAAAGGGATAGTGAGGGAATCTTCAATCATCATATCCTCCAAGTCTCACGGACAGGCTATCTGGCGTATTCTGCGTGATGTCTGGGCGGAAGATTTTCTTCATCATTCTTTGTTCTTTCACACCTTTCCCTTTCCCTTACCTTCATCGATTGGTCTAACCTGGTATGCGATAAAATCTCTGAGATACAAATGAATCCATCCCACAATCCCAGTAGCCTTTCCATGTCTTTCTATTTGCACGGTTTTCTCCATCTCTTTCTCCATCAGGTATGTGTGGTATGAAAGTTATCCAAAAGAAGCGTGTTACAGAAGATGTCCTCTCTCCTTTACCTATCTTATGTTTATTTCTTTATCCCTGTCTTTTCCATCCTAGTTTATTGAGTTGATTGTAGGAAGAAATGGTCAGGGGAGAGAGTGAAAGATAAAGAAAGGAGTATGAATTCGAGACCCTAAAGAAAAACAAACACATGGAAATAACAGAAAAGAGAGATTCCAAATGAAAAGATAATATGCTTTCCTCCCCATTTCCTTACCAAACTTCAACCGATTCAAAATGAAACAAACTTGACCCAAAAAAAGCCGTTAAGGGAAGGACGGTGATCAAGTTTTATCAAGTTTACAATGTTCACACCTTTACTTGTAATTTGTGTAATTCTGGACCGACTTTTTACAAACTAGCTTGTGCAATTTGCAACCCCCGAGCAATGTTTGTTCAAATCCAGCTTGTAATTCTAAATCAGATGTTTGCTGACATTGAAACGTACTCTGGGGAATTTGCTTTCAAAAGTGAAATTTCCAGATTTTACAAATGAATTTGCAAAATTTGTAAAATATCAAAGTAAAATTTCTAAAATATCAAAAAAATCTGGCTCAAAATTGCAAATTTTACAAATTCTAGTCTGAGAAATTAGTTTCCAGGGGAATCTGGTAGGAATTAAATTACAAATTTTACAAATTTTTCAATTTTACAAAGTTTACAGATTAATTTGTAAAAATTGTAAAATATCAAAAAAAATATGGCCCACAATTACAAATTTTATAAATTTTACAAATTATACAAATTTTTTCAAATTAATTTGAAAATTGCAAATTTTACAAATTAGTTTGTAAAAGTTGAACAATTTGTAAAATTTGTAATTTAATTCCTACCAAATTCCCCTGGAAGCTAATTTCTCAGACTAGAATTTGTAAAATTTGTAATTTTGGGCCAGATTTTTTTTATACTTTACAAATTTTACAAATTAATTTGTAAAATTTGTAATTTTGTGCCAGATTTTTTTGATATTTTACAAATTTTACAACTTAATTTGTAAAATTTGAAAAATTTGTAAAATTTGTAATTTAAGTCCTACCAAATTCCCCTGGAAGCTAATTTCTCAGACTAGAATTTGTAAAATTTGTACAATTTGTAATTTTGGGCAAGATTTTTTGATATTTTACAATTTTTACAAATTCATTTGTAAAATTTGTAAAATTTGTAATTTTGGGCCAGATTTTTTTCGTATTTTACAAATTTTACAAATGAATTTGTAAAATTTGTAAAATTTGTAAAATTTGTAATTTAATTCCTACCAAATTCCCCTGGAAGCTAATTTCTCAGACTAGAATTTGTAAAATTTGTAAAATTTGTAGTACAATTTGTAAAAATTGTAGAATTTGTAATTTAATTCCTACCAAATTTCCCTGGAAGCTAATTTCTCAGACTAGAATTTGTAAAATTTGTAATTTTGGGCCAGATTTGTTTTTTATACTTTACAAATTTTACAAATTAATTTGTAAAATTTGTAATTTTGGGCCAGATTTTTTTTGATATTTCATAATTTTTTACAAATTAATTTGTAAATTTTGTAAAATTTGTAATTTAATTCCTACCAAATTCCCCTGGAAGCTAATTTCTCGGACTAGAATTTGTAAAATTTGTTATTTTGGAGAATATTTTCTTTACCTTACAAATTAATTTGTAACATCTGCAATTTCATTCCTACCAAATTCCCCTGGAAGCAAATTTCTCAGACTAAGATTTGCAATTTTATGAAATCAATTCCTATACAAGATCTGCCTGAAAGCCAGCTCTCAGTGTGATGTTGATGCCCAGACCTCTCCCCGGCACATTATACATACTCTTCCCTCTTACCCCCCCCCCTTGAAATGGAAGGGGGGTGATTTTTCAATTCCATGTTTTTCCGGCTTGGGGGGGGTGCGGAGTGGGGAGGTCAGTGACATTGGAAACTAGAGGACGATTGGCCCCAAAGCATTTTGCCCCAGGTGCTCATCCAGCCGCGGAGACACCTTTTTACATCGCTGCGGCAAGCGTGTCTGCGCGCGCGATGCTCAATGTGTATGGTCACATGAGAGCTCCATCTCATCGTCCTACCAGAGGAAACATGGCAGTGCTCGACCCCACATATTTACATCCGTTAAACAAGAATAGTAAAGCTCGTAAAGCACGAAACGAATTACAAGCAGAAGGAAAAGCAATCAATAGCAAAGCTTACACGACGGCCACAGCTTTCTGCAAAGCACGCTCGCACAACTTAGCTCTGTGCAAGATGGCTCTGCGAACAGCTTGGCTCTGTGAAAGTTGGCTCTACGCAAGCTACTTTTCGCGGGTGGCTCTGCGCAACTGCCTCGGTGCAAGTTGGCTCTGCACGAGTCTGCTCGGCGCAATGTGCTTTGCACGAACTGCGCCGTGCGATTTCTCACGAAAGCGGTCTGCGCAAGCTACATTGTTCCAGGCTGCTGCGCGCAAGTTGCTCTCTGCAAGCTGCTGCCCGCAAGTGCTCTGTGCAAGTTGCTCTGCACAAGTGCTCTGAGCAAGTTGCTCTGCGCAAGTGCTCTGCGCCAGTTGCGCATGTGCTCTGTGCAAGTTGGTCTGTACAAGTTGCTCTGCGCAAGTGCTTTGTGCAAGTGCTCTGTGCAAGTTGCTCTGCGCAAGTTGCTCTGCGCAAGTGACTCTGCGCAAGTTGCTATGCGCAAGTGCTGCCGGAGCTGTCGGAATGTACTTTGCGTACTATTTTTGTACTTAAAAGTTGCGATTTTCCAGCCGGAGCTGCGGGAGTGTGCTCCGCGTACTACGTTTGTACTTAAAAGTTGCGATTTTCCAGCCGGAGCTGCGGGAGCACGCTCCGCACACTACGTCTGTACTTACAAGTTGCGATTTTCCAGAGGGTGCTGCAGGAGCGTAGAGTACGCTCCACGTACTACGTTTGTACTTAAAAGCTGCGATTTTCAAGCCGGAGCTGCCGCGGACCAGGGGGGAATCGAACCCGCGACCGCGGGGTTGCGAAAGCAGGCGCGCAAACCACGAGACAACTTCCAAAGGCCATTTCGCGAGCAACAAAATCGCACGGCGCCACAGCGAGAGCGCCTCGACACGCACGATCTCCGCAGAGGGTTTGCCGAGACTAAGAAGAATTCGCACGGCGCCACAGCGAGAGCTCTTCGACAGGCACGATCTCCGCAGAGGGTTCATCCACGAATGTCAAAAACGCAAAAAACCTCCAGTTTTTGCACCTCGACCACGCCGATCTCCGCAGAGGGTTGCGCGGGCACCGACAAAAACGCAAAACAACCTCGAGTTTTTGCACCTCGACCACGCCGATCTCCGCAGAGGGTCGCGCGGGAATATCAAAAAACGCAAAAAACCTCGAGTTTTTGCACCTCGACCACGCCGATCTCCGCAGAGGGTCGC
>CAUJNA010002968.1:465000-487500 GCA_963377175.1 Effrenium voratum | reverse complement strand
CTCATTTGCGCCATTTTAGTTACGTAGACAATGTGGCCTTGTTGTTGGACACTTGGACCCTCAAGGCACGCAGCAGCAATTTCAGCCTTTGGAGGTTTAGTGCCCATGAACCATGCTTGGTGTCGTGCACAAATATTTTGCAGCATGCTTGGAAGCAACGCCAGCCAACCAAGATCAGCCATTGTCAAAAAATCGCTCTGAGGCTGTCGCTTGCAATGCTGGGTGAGTTTCAACTGCATTCTTTAGCCGCAATGTTCAGCCCGATCATGTTTCACTCACAACCAGCTTGAGCTGCTGTTGGCATTGCGTTGGAAACCATTCGCGCAATCTGCTCTGCAAGCTTTCTTTGTCCGCCAGTATCCCGTCACCATGGCCAGCTGCCAGTACACAAGCAGCCTATATTGCCGCAGCAACTCCTTGCTCAATGTAGCTAACCTGTACTCAGATACCAGTTAAGCTGCCGATTCCTGAGAGACATCTTAGAACTTGAGAAGCATTATGAGTCCTTTCTGGCAAGATCTCCTCAATGCGTGATTTTTCCGAACCACTCCGACGCTCTAGCAGTGCCTGCTGTTCAAGTTTTCTGCAAGTACGCCATCACCATACTCACAATATTTTTGTCGGACAAATAATGCAGCAGTCTGCCACACAGCTAAGCCTGTAGCGTTTCGCGACTGTTCTCGTTTCCGCTCCCACGCGCCACTGTGTGATCATGGTGTGTGGCTACCGTGTAAACGTTGCCATCTTCATGGCCAAAGTGAACATGTTCACAACCAAAGCGTAGCCGCTCACTCGCCATTCGCATGGCTGCCGTTGCAATTCGCAACAAAGCACAGCCACTTGGTCACACAAGTGTTATGATCCTGTAGCGTGCAACTATACTAGGACCGAGCACAACACCGCACTATGAAATGCGAAAATTAAAGCTGAAGGGTAGCCACTCTGTAATGGCAAACGTTCCGAAACCCAATTGCAACCCTTTGTGTGACCAAAGTGCCAGCATTCAGTAACCAAGTGTAACCATTCCTTAACCAAAGTTTGGTGGCGTCCCGCAACAACATAGGGGTCTTTCAGTTGTCGTAACCAAAGTGTAACCAATCCGTAGTGAGAGTTTAGAGGCGTTCTGCAACCAACATGGGAGCTTTCCGTAACCTAAGCAAAGTTAGGGGCATTCCGCAACCAACGTGGGACTCCTCCGGTAACCAATTCCGTAGCCAAAGCTTGGGGGCATGCCATAAACGACGCGGGGCCCTTCCGTAACGAAAGTGTCACCATTCCGTAACCAAAGTTTGGAGGCATTCCGCAATCGACACGGGACCCTTCCGTAACCAAAGTGTAACCATTCCGTAACCAAAGTTTGGTCTGAGAACCAATCACAAAGGGGGGGGGGGGGAGGGGGGGGGGGGGGGGGGGGGGGGGGGGGGGGGGGGGGGGGGGGGGGGGGGGGGGGGGGGGGGGGGGGAAGACCCTTTCCCGTAACCCAAAGTGTCACCTTTTCCGTAACCAAAGTTTGGAGGCATTCCGCAATCGACACGGGACCCTGTTCCGTAACCAAAGTGTAACCATTCCGTAACCAGGTTTGGAGCATTCCGCAATCGACACGGGACCCTTCCGTAACCAAACGTGTAACCATTCCGTAACCAAAGTGTAACTAACCATTCCGTAACCAAAAGTTGGAGCAATCCGCAACTCGAGCTACGGCCCCTTCCGAAACAAAGTGTCTTTGGCGAATCTGACCAAAGTTTGGAGCAATCCACAATCGAAGGCCTGACTAAAGTATAACCAAAGTGTAACCATTCCGCAACCAAAGTTTGGAGGCGTTCCGCAATCGACACGCGACCCTTCCGCAACCAAAGTGTAACCATTCCGTAACCAAAGTGTAACCATTCCGTAACCAAAGTTTGGAGGCATTCCGCAATCGACACGGGACCCTTCGGTAACCAAAGTGCAACCATTCCGTAACCAAAGCGTAGCCATTCCGTGACTAAAGTTTGGAGGCATTCCGCAATCGACACGGGACCCTTCCGTAGCCAAAGTGTATCCATTCTGTAACCAAAGTTTGGAGGCATTCCGCAATCGACTCGGGACCCTTCCGTAACCAAAGTGTAACCATTCCGTCACCAAGGTTTGGAGGCATTCCGCTATCGACACGGGACCCTTCCGTAACCAGAGTGTAACCATTCCGTAACCAAAGTTTGGAGGCATTCCGCAATCGACGCAGGACCTTTCCGTAACCAAAGTGTAACCATTCCGTAACCAAAGTTGTGGGGCATCCGCAACCAAGGTGGGACTCTTCCCGTAGCCAAAGTGTAACCAGTCAAAACCATTATTTAGCCACCCGAATCAATTTTAAGATGCTAGATCTTAAAACCACAAATTTAGGCACTGTGGTGGTTACAGCCAAAAACCAGTCTCAAAAATAAGTTTGGTTACTACATAGCCACCTGTTGCCCAAGGCTAAAGTTGCGGTTATTAACCATGGCGATTTTTTAAAATGATGCCCTTAAGATGAAATATCTTAAAAACGGATTTCAGCTGCTCCTGTTCTTCCGCAACCTCGGGGAAATGGCGAAAGAAGGTATGTGCATGGATCCGCATGGATCTCTGAGGTTTCACGTGTTACGGAATGGTTACACTTTGGTTACGGAAGGGTCCCGTGTCGATTGCGGAATGCCCCCCAACTTTGGCTACGGAATGGTTACACTTTGGTTACGGAAGGGTCCCGTGTCGATGGCGGGCTGCGGAATGCCCCCAAACTTTGGTTACGGAATGGTTACACTTTGGTTACGCAAGGGCCCCGTGTCGATGGCGAAATGCCTCCAAACCTTGGTTACGGAATGGTTACACTTTGGTTACGGAAGGGTCCCGTGTGCGGAATGCCTGCAAACTTTGGTTACGGAATGGTTACACTTCGGTTACGGAAGGCTCCCGTGTCGATTGCGGAACGCCTCTAAACTTTGGTTACGGAATGGTTACACTTTGGTTACGGAAGGGTCCCGTGTCGATGGTTACATTGTGGTTTCGTAAGGGTGCCGTGTCGATTGCGAAATGCCTCCAAACTTTGGTTGCGGAATGGTTACACTTTGGTTACGGAAGGGTCCCGCGTCGATTGTGGAATGCCTCCAAACTTTGGTTACGGAATGGTGACACTTTCGTTACGGAAGGGTCCCGTGTCGATTGCGGAATGCCTCCAAACCTTGGTTACGGAATGGTTACACTTTGGTTACGGAAGGGTTCCTTGTCGAGTGCGGAATGCCTCCAAACTTTGGTTACGGAAAGGTGACACTTTCGTTACGGAAGGGTCCCGTGTCGATTGCGGAATGCCTCCAAACGTTGGTTACGGAATGGTTACACTTTGGCTACGGAAGGGTCCCGTGTCGATTGCGGAACGCCTCCAAACTTTGGTTTCGGAATGGTTACACTTTGGTTACGGAAGGGTCCCGTGTCGATTGCGGAATGCCTCCAAACTTTGGTTACGGAATGGTTACACTTTGGCTACGGAAGGGTCCCGCGTCGATTGCGGAATGCGCCCCCATTTTTACCCAACAACTTTTGGTTTTGGAATGATTACACTTTGGTTGCAAAAATCATCCCATGTTGGTGGAATAATGCCTCCAAACTTTCGTTACGGCATGGTTACTCTTTGGTTATGAACATTGACATCATGTTTTTGCGGGATGCCACCAAACTTTGGTTATAGGGAATGGTTACACTTTGGTTTCTGCATTGCGTAGCACGGTGTTGTGCTCGGTCCTCTAGTGTTGTTTGTTGCACGCTACAGGATCGTAATGCTTGTGTGACCAAGTGCTGTGCTTTGTTGCAAATTGCAAAGCCAGCAATGTGAATGGTGAGTGAGCGGCTACGCTTTGGTTGTGAACATGTTTGCCTTGGCCACGACGATTACAATGTTTACACATTAGCCACACACCATGATCACCAGTGGCGCTTGGGTGCGAAATGCTGCCGGCTTAGCCATGTGGCAGACTGCTGCAATGTGCAGAGCGCACGCAGCAGACCAGTTCCTGTCCCTCCGCTTTATTATTTGTCCGAAAAAGTCAAAACAATAATTGTGAGTGTGGTGCTGGCATACTTGCAGACTGCGTTGCCTGGACGACTTTGCAAACAAAGGCTCACTTGAACAGCAGGCTAGAACGTCGGCGTGGTTCGGAAAACCAGGCATTGAGGACATCTTGCCAGAAAGGACTCATAATGCTTTCTGAACGGCCTCACCGTTTCAAGTTCAAAGGTGTCTCTTAGGAGTTGGTCATTTAACTGGTATCTGAGTACTGGTTAGCTACATTGAGCAAGAAGTTGCTGCGGTGATGGTGCGCTAATTGCTAAGGTGACTGTGTAATGCTCATGAATGAACACGGAAAGTAGGCTGCTCGTGTACTGGCAGCTGGCCATGGTGACAGGATACTGGTGGACAAAGCACGAATGGCTTCCAACGCAATGCCAACAGCAACTCAAGCTGGTTGTGGGTGAAACATGATAAGCTGAACATTGCGGCTAAAGAATGGAGTTGAAGGCTCTCCCAGCATCACAAGTGAATGGCTCAGAGCGATTGTTTGTCAATGCCTTGCTCCCAGGCATGTTGCAAGATGTTGTTTTTACGATACCAGATAATTATACAACTGACGGACAATAATTCTCCAAAGGCAGGAATTGCGGCTGCGTGCCTTGTGGCTCCAATTGTCCAACAACAAGGCCAACTTGTCTAACTAAAATTGCACAAACACGTTGGTTCTGCAAGTGGGCATTCGTCTCCACATTCAACTTGCAAAAGTGATACCTTGGATCCACCTTGCTGCCAGCTCCCACTTTGCAAGTGACATGCCACGACATGTAGCATCATGCCATTGTGCCGCATGTTGCGCTTGTCAAAAGCCAGCCTCGAAAACTCCAAGCCCAACCAGCAGGCCCTTCGCAGCTTGGAAGCCTTTCTCGTTTGCTTTTGTGACAGCCCCTCAAACATGTAGGGCAAAGCACAAATCAAGGACATCACTGCACCAAAACGCTGCGGTTGACATTTTGCTGCTTTCGACAACCTTTTTACAGCGCTGCTTTTCTTTGTCGCACCCCTGCTAGGTTAGGCCGTTGATTAAGATAGCTCGCGGGATTCCATACATGCAACCTCGTCAACATGTTTCCGGTTTCTGCAAACATACCCCACCACACGCAGTTGCAAAAACCATCAGGATTTATTTGCGGGAGTGTGGTTTTTTGGTGGGTGCCGTTTTTTGTTTTGTTGCAACGGAAGCCAACAAGACCCCCTGTCCACACACACAACCCGAAAGCCTTCGCTTTGCCGAGCCTGAAGAACGTGCCGGATCTGGAGTGCCTCGCCAGCACGGAGCGCATTCAGATCGCCTCCGCTTTGGTGGAGATCAATTACGAGGCGGGGAAAGCCACCTCCAAGGTAGTCTTTTTCGTCAGGCGGGGGTCTCTAGATTTTATTTCAGCGTCGCCTTCCTCCAACTTCCTCTTCCTCCTCTTCCTCCTCTTCCTCTTCTTCCTTCTCTCCCTCCTCTTCCTCCTCTTCCTCTCCTCCTCTCCTTCTGCGCCTCGCTCCCGTCCCTCCTGTACTTCCGGCTGCGGAGTGTGCTGTGTGGACTTTTTGCGGGGCTGTCTGCGGGGTGCGCTGCGCTGGACTTTTTGCGGCTGCGGAGTGTCCTGCGCTAAGGCTGGCTGCGGAGCGTTCTGCGCTGGACTTTTTGCGGGAGTGTGCTGCGCGGGACTTTTCAAGGGGCTGGCTGCGGAGTGTGCTGCGCTGGACTTTTTGCGGGGCTGGCTGCGGACTGTGCTGCGTGGGACTTTTTGCGGGGCTGGCTGCGGAGTGTGCTGCGCTGGACTTTTTGCGGGGCTGGCTACGGAGTGTGCTGCGCGGGACTTTTCGAGGGGCTGGCTGCTGAACGTGCTGCGCTGGACTTTTCGAGGGGCTGGCTGCGGAGTGTGCTGCGCGGGACTTTTTGCGGCGGAGTGTGCTGCGCTGGACTTTTCGAGGGGCTGGCTACGGAGTGTGCTGCGCGGGACTTTTCGAGGGGCTGGCTGCTGAGCGTGCTGCGCTGGACTTTTCGAGGGGCCGGCTGCGGAGTGTGCTGCGCGGGACTTTTTGCGGGGCTGGCTACGGAGTGTGCTGCGCTGGACTTTTCGAGGGGCTGGCTGCGGAGTGTGCTGCGCGGGACTTTTCAAGGGGCTGGCTGCGGAGTGTGCTGCGCTGGACTTTTCGAGGGGCTGGCAGCGGAGTGTGCTGCGCGGGACTTTTCGCGAGGGGCTGGCTGCGGAGTGTGCTGCGCTAAACTTTTTGCGGGGCTGGCTGCGGAGTGTGCTGCGCTCGACTTTTTGCGGGGCTGGCTGCGGAGTGTGCTGCGTGGGACTGTTTGCCGGGCTGGCACCGGAGTGTGCTGCGCTGGATGTTTCATGGGGCCAAACTTTTGGAAAGTCTAGACTTTTCAAAGTGTATTTACCTTCTATCTGTCCATCTCTCCATCTACCTCTCTCTCTCTCTCTTTCTCTCTCTCTCTCTCTCTCTCTCTCTCTCTCTCTCTCTCTCTCTCTCTCTCTCTCTCAACCTATCTATTTGTCTATCTATCTATTTTCCCATCTCTGTGTCTACCTATATTTGCGTTTATTCTGCGGGCGCTTCGGCTCAACCCATGCTGTTTAAGCTTCTTTGGTTTGCTTGCTGTGGTGCAAGTTAATGTGCCTCGTCCAGTCATCCTCTGGTGCTCCTCTAGAGGTTTCGGGCGCCCTAAACCAACCCTAAACCAGCCTGAGACCAGCCCTAAACTAGCACGTTAAGCCAACCTAAGCCGACCCAGAACCAGCCCTAAACCCGCTTCACACAGCCTGAAACAAGCCTGAAAAAAGCCCGAAACCAACCCAGCCCTAAACCTGAACGAGCCCGAAAACTCCTGCATCCTCAGCGCTCCCCCACCAAGCCTAGGCCAGCTCTAAACTTAAACCAAAAGCCGCCCAAACCAACCCAAACCTGCCAACCAGCCCCTAACCATAACCAGCCAAACCAAGCCTAAACCAAACCAAACCAACCCAACCCATCCAAACCAAAACCAACCGTTGAACCCACCGTGGGCTGGGTCTTGAGTTGGCGTTCCTTAGGTACCTCTGCATCAATGCGCGCTTTGATTGGGGAGTGTTCTGACTCGGAGGCCCGAAATGCGCTTGGCTTCTTGTGTAATATAGGGGACACGTTTTTTTTGCGGGGTCTGGTTGTGACTCATGTTTCGCATCAGACCAGGGATCGGCTGACGAGTAAGACTGCGTGAGAGGCACTCTCTGCGTCTCAAGTTGCCGCGCAAAGCTGCCCCAAGATGCCGGTTTCTTTGTATCTTCTTCCTGGGGGCAGTCCTTTGTCGTAGCTTAGGGGGCAAGAGTTGCGCAGCACCAAAATCCGGTTCCAGTCAATCGGGTGCGTGGGAGGACCGGGAAGCTCGACGTAACTTCAGCCTGCCAATCGCATTTCAGGCAGACAAGACCATCATGAAGCAGGGAGAGGCACGCCTTTGCCTTTTTTGGATGTTTCAAAGGGACATGTGGGAAACCCTTATTTTCTGCCAATGTCAACCAGACTCATAGGTTTGGGGCTCTACTCTTGCTTTGTTATTTATCCTAACGTGTTTCTGTAAAACGCAGGGGTGATAGGCGTTGATTTTAGGAAAATTCCCATATATCCCTTTGAACCATCGCCCCGCCGAACACCTTCACTGAATTCCCAGAAGTGTGGCTCGCTTCCGTGCCATCCCTTCGTAAGGAAGACGCACGAGCGGCTGTCAATCGCGGTTGTTAATTGCCGCAAAACCTGCTTACGTGGGAAACCGTGTGTCGCATGGCAGTCTGGGCTTTCCGGTTGGCTTCCCCAAAGGCCGGGTTGTTGCAACGTTCTGCCGGCCAGCGCAGAGCTCAAGTAAGTTGCACTAGCGACTGCGGCCACGCTTGTGGATATATAGAGCTGGGCTGCAGAAGAACAAAGTCAGAACTGGCCGGCAGAGCAGCAACAAGGTGCCCAGCCAGGCGGGTCACCGCAAGCGATTGGCTCAAAAGAAAACACTTAGCCTCAATTTCTGAGGGCTTCCCTGCGCCAACTCGCCATCCAGCACCGACCCATGCCCGGAGCGGAGGAGCGGGTTTGCCTGAAGAAGGCAGCGTCGCGGATGTTCCGCTATGACCACCTATTTTACAAAACAAGGTGTCGCCTGGGCTGTGCGGCCAACGGCTGGACACGAGCAGCGCCCGCTTGCCCTGAAGCGTCTGGTGAAGGTGGGCCTTCATCTGCAGCTTCACCGCCTGATCAGGACTCCTCGAGCTCTTCGCGAGACACTGAGTCTTGTAAACGGCAGGCTTGTCTTGCCCCCTAGAAACAGGCGCTAGTCCATCACAGACATGAGAAGCATTTAAACGCTCGCCTGGAGAAGGCGCAGCAGACGTTGGCGGTCTGGCAGACGCTTGATTGCGGAAGGCGCCGCTAGCTGCCCAACTTCCCCAACTGCTTCGACGCCGCCAGGTGGCTTGCTTGCTTGCAGAAGGCCACGCGGGTAACGATATACATATAGTTATATATCTACTTACTATTAGATTAGCTGCCGGTGCTTCCAAGAGGCTTCCCTGGGACAATTCCCACACCTGTTAGTACGGGTTTACAAGAAAGTAGACGAAAGTTCCAAGGTATGTACAGCCATTGCGAAAAGAGACCGGCTGCTGCTGGTGAGAAGGAGAATAGTGATGCCAGCCTGGCTTGCTTGAAAAATGCAAATCTGCCCACTGCTTGTAAATGCTTGCCAGTAAACAACGCACCCGTGAAGCTTGCCCGCAGTTTCAAAAGGGATGCAGCGGAATCGAAAAGGAAGTGGCGAAACTAAAGAAGGATGGGAAACCGCAGGTGGCTGACCAGTGTTCCACTCAGCAGCAGAAGCGCGAGTTTGTTCACACTCCTGACAGCTTGGAAGCTGAGGTGTCCGCCAAAAACCGCGGGAAGACTTGGACACTGAACACGCTGGCTCTGGCTGGTGGATTCAGGGCCCAGTTTTCAGCGCATGGTCCCCAAACTGTCCCCAATGCGTTCTCGTAGCGCTCTTCGTAGCCAAGGAATTTGCGGTCTTCAGCCAGCCCCTTGTCTTGGAGCTTGATGCTTGATCGACCTGATGCGATGCTTCGAGCTTGATGCTTGATGCTTGATGCTTGTCTTGATGCCAGTCCCTTGTCCCTCCTGATGCTTGATGCGCTCTTCAAAGTTCCCCATTCTCTCCTCGCATTCAACTTTCAAGACCTTGAGTGGCTCATTATCGGTGAAGGTCCCACCAACCGCATAGTCGGCAAGGAGCTTCTTCTGTCATCGCTTGGTCTTCACTTCCAAAGGCTGGCAGTTCCTTCTTAGCTCTCCAGCAGGCTCAGCCGGAAGGTGTCTTGTGTGAGATTCGGAAATTCGAGCAGATTGGGATAGGCGCAACCAGTAGTTGACGCAAAGCGGAATGTGGTGGATGCACGCGGCGGTCTCTGAAGGCACCCGGAATTAGCTTTGGAACTGGCTTTGGGAAAGAGCGCGCGGCGCCTCTGTGCCTGGCAAAAGCGGAGTTGTGAGATCGAAATGACATTTGCGAGACGCTTTCGTGATTCCGGGCGCTGTCTGGGCGGAGGAGGCGTTTTCCAGCCTACGGGGGTACCACGACTCAGCGCCGCTTGGCACCACTTCCACCGCGCTCCCTTCGACGCGCGCGCGCAACGAAAGCGTCACTCGCTGCCAAAACGTCCCGCTGGCGCCCCCACACGCGTGCCGCAAACGCATCAAAAACATCGACCGGCAAAAAGAACCGCATAGAAAGAAAAGAAGCTGTATGTGTTTTCTTGTCACATCTCTGGAAGAAGTCGCCAGAGCAAGGGGTGGCCCTGCAATCCCTGGGGCTGGCCACCCCTACAGCCCCAGCAAATCAGTGAACAGCCCAACCACGCAACAGCACAGCCGAAGCTCGCTGTGAGCACCGGCGCAGAAAGCGCTCACGAGCCACTAGGCCCTCCAGCACCTCGCTGGACTTCCCGACCTCCCCCGTGACAGATTTGCTTGCAGCGTGTTTCTCAAGGCTTCTTGTAGCGCGCAGCCTTCGGGCTGTGGCTTTGGTACGTCTTCGGGCTGTACCTCACAGGATTTGGGCTTTGGTGGTCTTTGGGCTGTACCTGCCACAGCCCTTGGGCTGTGGCTTTGGCACACTCTTCGAGCTGCGCCTGCCACACGCTTTGGTACAGTCTTCGAGTCTTCGGGCTGCACCTGCTGTTTTTCAGGCAGTCGGGGTCCGCGATGCGAGTGAAAGCAGGACTAAAGCATTTGGACGTGGAGAGATGGACGGGGCAGGGCCTCAAACGCCTTTGATGGCATCGCTACCCTCAGGCATCTGTGTTTTGCTTGGTCCACGCCGTCTGACCGCAAAAGGCTGGGCTCCAGATCCCTCAGCAAGGAGCCACAGGCCAGGTGAGAATCACCGTGATGATGACTAGAATGAGGACCATCATGACGATGATCGTAAAAGCATGAGGATGATGATCGCCATAATGATGATTTTGAATCAGACTTACACACCACCCTTCCTGTGCGTCGCACTCTTTGGGGTCGGCGGATTATTTTGTTACTGAACATAGCGCATTTACCAGGCAAACTGCTCTTCCTGCAAAGATGAAAAAGGCAGTTTTATGTAAGCGTGTCAACAATGTTGCTACCAATGCCACAATCCTAACCTTACACAGTGTGCAGAAGTTTGAGTGGTGGCTATTTAGGATTTTGCAGATGCCCTTCATGTTCTTCCTGTGCCCAAAATTTTTGCCAAGACTCGTAGGGGCCCAAGACAAAAGCCAGGTCCGAACCGAAAAGGGGCAGGTGTGAATTAGAACAGAGTCCGTGCGACTCCCTGGAGGCTCCAACGATTTCGACTCGCGCGGAAGGAGTGTAACGATCGCTTCGCAGCAAAAGCAAAATGCATCAATTTCTCGGCTTTCTCGGCAGTTCGCGCAAGACTTCTCGATTAAATGCCCCAGAGCCCGAATCCGGAAGAAGATTACGCTTTTCGCAGGAATGATGGCCAAAGCAGACGTCTGGTTGAATAGGGCCAGGCGCGAATCGGACTGCAAAGTGTGAATTGGAATAGGGCTGGCGCGAGTTAGAACAGAGTAGGAGCGAAAGTGCCAGGTACGACAGGTGCGAAGCGACCTGAAAAGAGCCAGGCGCGAGTTGGAAAGGGGCAGGCGCGAATTGGCCAGGCCAGGTGCGAGTTAGAACAGACCTGGGCCTTCCAGTGTTACATTGATTTGCGTCGCGAAAACAACACGCACGGGCCACTGATTTTCGCGCAACGATCCCAAAAGTGTCGCTCCACAAAAAACATGTCCACAGGTTTCTTGCGAACTACAGCCGCTTGTTGCATGTTTCGCTTGTTGCATGTTTCGCATGTGTTTTTACGGTTACCTGGGCACGTTGCCTGTATGTTTTCGCGCGGGCACCACGCAACTCAACGATCCGCCGCAAGTGCAAAGCCTGCTTGTTGAACCCAAATTTGCGCGCAATCCCCTGAAGAACGCGCTATGAGCAAATGTCTGCCAGGAAGCACCCAGGTAGCACAAATTTTGCAACAAATGAAGCAAATTGGAAACCCAGGTGCAAATTAAAAAGGGGCAGGTGCGAATTGGCAAGCCCGGCTGACTTGGAAAGTGCCAGGCGCGAATTGAAAAGGGGCAGATTCGTGGGGCCGAGGTGAAAAGAGCCAGGTGCGAGCTGGAACAGAGTAGGTGCGGCGACTTGAAAGGGGCAGGTGCGAATTGGAAAGCGCGAGGTGCGAATTGAAAAAGGAGCAGTTGCAAATTGGTGCGCGCGATAGGACATGGCGCAGGTGCTTTCTGGACAGGGCCAGGTGCGAATTGAAAGGGGGCCCATGTGCGAATTGTGTAAAAGGGCAGGCGCGACCAAAAAAGAGCCAGGCGCGAGTTGGGAACACAGTAGGTGCGACTTGAAAAGAGGTAGGTGCGAATTGGAAAGCGCCGGGCGCGAATTAGACGCGAATTGTTGAGGCCCGGGAGAAAGGGCCAGGCGCAAGTTATCGGGCATAGCGCAGGTGCAAATTGGATGCAGGTGTGAATTTTCAACAGGGGGTGCGATTTGAAAGGCGCCAGGCGCGAGTTGGGAGATTCCTGGTTGACTTGGAGACATGCCTTTATGAACTGGCTTAGTTATGCAGATTCAAGGGTTAGTGGCCTTCTCGAAGAAGTGGAAAGAAAACCAGCAGATGATGTTATCAGCATGGCAGATGCTACTGACGAGGTCAAAGCGTTGAGCACTAAGCTGTATCCGGTGCTTACTTCTTATTTGAAAGGTTCGGCGCTGCAGTCACCTCGATCGCTTGGGACTGACAGGAATGGATTTCGACTGTGGAAGATGCTACTGAATCAGTATTCTCCCTCTACCAGGCAGCGGTCATTAGCATTATCGCAGGCAATTGCAGGATTTCCAGCATTTTCACGTGAAAAGAGTTTGCAGAATCAATTGCATCGCTTGAGCAACTGGTGAATGAGTATCAGGTAGCTTGCAAAGAATTTGATAGGGAAATATTGTTAGGTGGTTTGATGCGGCGTGCGCCAGCAGGGCTGGCTTTGCCAGATGGCGCAACCTATGAATCAACTCGAGAGCAGATCCTGGCGTATGAACGTTCTTCAAGAACATGGGATGTCAATTCAGTTACGAGGCAAGTTCAGCCGCTGCAGGAAAGTGTTCAGCCTGGAGGAGGTGGACAAGGTCCTGCGCCAACGGATGTGCGGAGAAGGGTGGTAAGAAAGGAGGAAAAGGTTGTGACGGTGGCAAAGGCTTGTGGAACGCTGGCTGGAGCAGCTGGTTTGGCACGGGCAAAGGCAAGAGCAAGGATCAGAAGGGAAAGAGCAAAGGCAAAGGAAAGAAGGGCAAGAGCAGGAAAGATCGTGAACCCCTACACCGCGACGCCTGCAGGTTGTGTGGGCAATTTGGGCACTGAAGCTGGAGGTGATGGAGGAGGATTGGGACCTCAGCAAGGAGTTGCCGCGAGTTTGGGATCAGCGAGCGCAGTGGCAGGCTCATCAAGGATGAGCAATGCAAGCACTCAAGCGCGGAGTGCTCGGCAGTTTAAGATGTACCACGTAAATACACCTCCAGATGTTTTTTCCAGAGGAGTTTGAGCTGGCATCAGATGATCTGGATTGGAGACGAAGAAGAAGAAACAGACCAGTGGAATCTTGATGGGTTCTACCGGAGAAGGCTGGATCGGTGCCGGCTGCAGAGGTGGAAAATGTGTGCGTGGTAGGCCTTAGCCCAAGGTCAGGTGCGGATGGAGACTGGGTTCTTCTTACCTCAGGAGCAGATGTATCCTTGTTGCCTAGGAGACTGGCAGGATGTGGACAACCTCTTTTGATCCCAATGTCATGATCTCAGATGCCCAGGGCTCAGAGATGAACATCAATGGCATGCGGCGTGCAACAATTGAGTATTAACATGGACGAAACAGCCATCGTGCGGCATGCCAGTGCAAGACAGGCGGAGTTGTGTGACCTACATGGCCGGCATCATGCACGACGTAGAGGCGCAGCTCAGACTGCCCCAAATTCTGCGCCAGTTGCAGGCGCGAGAATTGGGGGAACTCCCTGCCAATGTGCGTGTCTGGAGGCAGAAGTTGGCGTGGAATTGCCACGCGTCCATGCGGCGGTATTTGTCTGTACTTGCGAAATCGCTGGGGAATGCGACAAGAGAGAAGTCTTGCTGCTTGATGTGGCTCAATGTCACCTTGATGCCTCGATTGTGGCTCATGCCAAGCGATGTGGAGTTCGCCTCTGCTTCTTGCCAGGCCACATGACAGGAGACTTGCAGCCGTGCGACACTCACCTGTTCTCGAAGTTTAAGGCCGCGTTCCGGGAGAAGTGGCGGCGGCAAAAAGCTGCCTCTGCAAATGGCTTTGTGACAACGCAGCAGTGGTTGAAAACTGTGAGTTCTACAATTGCGTCCGTCTTGCCGACGACTTCTTGGCAGCAAGCTTTCGAAGCAACTGGTGTGCTGGCGCAACAGAGGCGGCTTAGCACAAATCTTTGCCAACGGAGGGGCAGGTGCAATTTTGGTGGGGCGCGCGAAAAAAAAGGTGCGCAACTTGACAAGAGCCAGGCGCGTAGTAGAAAGGGGCACACGAGAAGGGCAGGCGCAACTTGAAAAGAGCCAGGTGCGAAGTGGAAAGGGGCGAGAGCGAATGGGAGGGGGCTGTGGAGAGGCGCGAGTTAGGTGCAACTCGAAGCGGGCCAGGTGCGAATTGGGGACAGGCGCTTGCAAAGGGGCAGGTGCGAATTGATTCGGGTTCTGGCTCGCCCGCTTGTTTTTTCCAAACAGGTGAGTTTGCGGCTTGCTGGCAGATAGAGTCGGGATGGGGCCAAATAACTTCTTCCAACGGGAAGTCCCCACATGGATTCTTGCAAGCATTAGAATCCTTACTATGAGAAATAGTTGGGGTGTGCAACAGTGGAGTTAGGCTTGCAAGCAGCTTCGCCCCCTGGAGATGATGCTTTGAAGTGGCCCAATTATTCTTTCTGCAAATCCCACTGAAGCTACGGCCACATGAGCCCTTTGATTCACAAAATGCTGTTCGACGCAACACCGCGGTGGCCCAGGAAAAGCGGGAGGCAGAAAAGGGCTTCCCGCGACCCTTCCTGGCACGCAACCCAACGCGCCCATCAGGTCTGCTGGGGCTTGCGCGCTTCGTTCTCACTGCGATTTCAAGCACTAAAGTCCGTTTCATTTTTCTTCAACTTTCTTTCATGGTACTTGTTTGCTATCGGTCTCGGGCCTATATTTCGCTGTAGATGAAATTTACAACCTAGTTCAGCGTACGTCAAGCGACGCGCAGGATTCTCACCCGAGCGCTTACTGACAAGCTTCGGTGGCAAAAAGGTCTTCAAGCTAAGCTACCGCCGGCCTATTCCTCAGGTTCCGATGTGTCTGCGACGCTGACTTCGTGAAAGCTTGGTGAGCACGCGCAACGTCTCTATGCCGCAGCCGCAATGCTGCTTGCAAGCTATCTTCCAGTTTGCGTTCCCGTCCGAGAACACAATTGGAGACGAAGCGCCAGGAGCAGCAGCACCGGCGGCCATGGCCGAACCCGGTGCCCGCAAAGCAGGCAGCGAGCGAAGACAAGAGACAAGGCGCGCCCGCTGAGAACCAAGCAGCGCAGCGACCAAAGCAAGGTCCGAGACAGTCAAAGAGCAGCGCAACGTCAGCCACAAAAGACAGGACCGGGTCAGCAATGTGCTTGAACGCATTGAAGAGAGAGTTGAAATAGAACAGAGCGAGGCTTAAGTGACCACGCAAGCAATCCGAACAGCTAGCGCGCCGCAGAACCAAGATCAGACCTAAGGCCAGACGACCATCTTCGGAGAGGAACATGTGGGCCAAAACTGACAGCGCGCGTGTCATGCCTCTCTTCGCCGCGAGCGAGAAAGCTTCCCCCCGCCTCCTCCCCCGTCCCCCCCTCAAGGAAAGAGGGGCGGAGGGAAAAAAGAAGACAACGCGCACGGGTACAGGGCAACAGTGCTTGCTGATCGAACCACTGCGGATTACGAGTCGTGGTCCAACTACCTCCGCAGCACTGGCTCGCAAGCCGTGACTTCTTCAAAAGCAAGGACGCACAGATCGAAAGCCGCAGCAGCAAAGTAGCACACGCAACGAGAGGTCGCAATTCCGCCCCCGCCCAGTGGCCAGCCGGCCAAGCAAGTTGCAACTTTTATGTGTGAAGCCCTCTCTGCGGGCGTTGTTCGGGGCATGGTTCGGGTCGAAACGGGGGTTTGGTTCGGGGCATGGTTCGGGGGTATTGTTCGGGCAAGTCGCACTTCGAGACCGCAGGAAAGGAGTGGATGAGATGCGACTGCAAGCGAAACACTCAAAAGCTTGGAAGGCGCTACATGTTTGCGTATGGGGGTCGATCTCAACATTTGATGGATCAACCGTGCTATCCTCCCAAAAGAACACATGTGCATGTTTTGCGGGGTGTCGTTGATGAACCAGCCCCGAAACAGAGCGCCTTGACGAGGGTTGCTCCAAGCCAACACATTCTCCTCTTGTTTTCTGTCCTTGCAATTTGCCCGCCAGGCTGCTCATGACTTTTTCATCCTCCTGGAGGGGAGTGCGGTTCCCAGGTTCCTGGCCGTTTTCTGTTTTGTAGCGAAGGGCCCTGAAACTGCTCAGGCAGTTTTGATTGCGGATGATGATAAGGCTTGGTAATTCCCTTGGTTGTGGTTCCGGCGCGCCCATGTTAGGTAGTTAAACACGCCAGCGAGCAACAGTCGGACTAACGCTTGGACGGCCCCAACATGTTGCTTCGCACCCGTGCCAAAATATGGTACACGCCTATGGAATGCCGGCATTTACAAGACAGCGAACAAGCAGGCAAGCAGCTGCCGGAGTTTGAATATCACGAATCTCCACAGTCTTAAAAATGGAGTTTGCAGAGTAGCTTCAGTTTCCTCTTGCGGAGAAGACTAGACACATAGACGTAACTTTCCACCCCCTCAGATAAATGAAGCTGTAAGCGAGGCTTGTCCGCTTTCTTCGGGCACGCTGTGACAATGTGAGAACCGCTGGCCTTACCCGCATCTCGTGAAATCTATTCACTCACTGCGCTTGGAAACGGGTGAGGGTCCAAGAAAGGTAGCGTGATTTTGGCAAGGCCTCCCGAGACTGAAAATGACAAACGAGGCACATGTCTCTAGGGGCCCATCTTCTGCCTCCCAGTAGAGAAAACAGAAATGAAGAGTTTTCGCATGTGATGGTGATTCATGAAGCACGTTTCCTTTTGATATCACGCAAGTTGCAAGGGGTCAGCGCCGCGTTGGGCCCTTTGCGCCGTCCCCTTGTGAAAGGCAAACAGCTTTCAGCTTTACCTGGTTCAGCTCGGCTGACAGCAGCATAGGACCATCGGTGGTTGCCCAACCTTTTCGTGTTTTGGGGTTCACAAAGTTTAGAGTCAAGGCTAGGGACGGCCCTTCGGGAAACGCAGCAGGGTCCGCATGGGTCAAGGGATGGAGCCGGAGTGGAAGGGACAGGCCCCGCAAAGCAGATCCCGGGGTCCTGTGAGCACATGTTTGGCGCCTTGATATTTCCACAAAGCAGAACGATGCGATCATCTTTTTTTTAACTTGAACATGGGGAACTCGCTGAATTTTCCGCAAAAGCGGGAGATTTCTTTTGACCATGGCTGTTGGCGCCAGCGGCTTCCACGTTCATCTTCATAGGTGACGGGCACTCGCGGTTTTGCACCGGAAGGGGTGACCGTCGTGGTGGATGGTGTTCACAAAGGAGAGTTCCACGCGGCCAGGGCCTCAGGGTTAGCCTGCGAACCGTTGCTACTCCCACACAGACATGCACTTACACAATGTTAGTGTGTGTGTAATAGACACAAAGTCTTACACACGTGTTGTACATTTACACATCTACAGGTACCTATGGGTAGAACCATGCGTGAATGTGAAGGCATGTTTACACTGCTCATGTTCGTACAAGTAAGGTCCGGCAGAGCCGGGGGCGGAAGTTTCAAAGCAGTGAACAACTATAGTTTGGAGAACTGTTCTTGGCCTGCTTCTCTCTCTCTCTCTTTGTCTCCCCGTCTTTCTTGCTTTCTTTCTTTCTTTCTTTCTTTTTTTCTTTCTTTCTTTCTTTCCTTCTTTCTTTCTTTCTTTGTTTTCTTTCTTTCTTTCTTTCTTTCTTTCTTTCTTTCCTCGCTCTCTCTCTCTTTCTCTCTCTCTCTCTCTGTTTCTCTCTGTTTCTCTCTCTCTCTCTGTCTCTCTCTCTCTCTCTCTCTCTCTTTCTCTCTCTCTCTCTCTCTCTTCTCTCTGTTGTCTTTGTTCTCTCTGTCTTTCTCTCTTTTGGTTTTGTGTGCTGCTTTCAGCTGTTTTTCTGTTCCCTTTCCAAAGCTCCCAACGAGCGCTTCAAGTTCAACTCTCCCTCCTTCCAAGAGCGCCTTTTCTTTGCGTCTGCTCAAGCCGCGCTGTAGTCTGGGCTGAAACACGAAGCCCGAAACGGCACGCGTTTTAAGCGCAAAAGCTTCGTCTGCTTCAGCGGTGCAGCAGTCCGCGCGAGCGCGCGGCCCGACGCGGCGCGCGCCGACACGAACACGTTGCGAGACGCGCAGCTCGGTGCCAACGTGCATGAAGCACATGCCGACGACTTGTGTGCGTGGGCCGGCCATTTGGGCCCAACTTCTTGGGCCAAGGCGACCCGGAAGTCCTGAGTTTGGCCCTCAAGGATGTCTCCGATCAGGCGCACATCGATTCGCTGGAGGCTCATGATGCCTGCTGGCGCCAAGCGCTACATTGTGCGCGCGGTCGATTGGGCTTCCCGCTTTCAAATGGCCAAGGTGCTACCCAACAAGAGCGCCGCTCGGTCGAGAACTTCCTGGTGAAGCGCTGGTTCCCGATCTTCGGACCTCGAGAGCGTTGATGGTGGACCAGGGCTGGGAGTTCGTTAGTTGGGCCTTTGAGGAGCTGCGTTCACCATAAGCGCCACGGCAGAATGGATCGCCCACAAGGCGATGGACTTTGCCGTTCAGGAGGCAACCGCTACAACAACGACATTAACGATGCTGGAGTGACGCCGGACCAAGCAGCGCTGGGTAGGCAGCCCCGACTACACGGAGATGTTCTTGGCAACTCTTTCAACAGACACCTCATCTGGCAAGGCAGATTGCAACAAGGAAGTGCTATATTTCTGCACTGCCTTGCAGAGGTGAGTTGGCCCATTCACGACAGACCACAATGAATCTCGGGCCAGGCGTGCTACAAAAACAAGACCTCCCCAGCAAGAAGCGCATTGACTTGAAACCTTGGCATGGACCTGCTCTACTACTCGTATTTGAAGGCCACGCGAGCTGCTTCGTGAGCTTCAATGGCCAAATGGCCAAGCGCGCGCGAGAACATGTGCACGCAGCTAGCGCTTTTGAGCTGAAGAACGGAGAGATGCTATCGATGATGCGGTCGAAGCCGCAACGCGCGCCCTGGTGGGTGAACTTCCTGCGGACCCTAAACCCTAAAGTCTAAGCCGAGCCCACCAACCCCATATGGGCGAGGCTGCCGGAGCGCCAGCGGAGCGCCAATCGTCTTATCAGCTGAGGAGAAGTCTCCGAAGCAAGCTCGGCTGCTTAACTTGCCCTAGGCAGTACTGCCCTTACTCTAGAAAGGTGGAGACCCAACAACCTACACTTTTTGGCCGGTCCGTCTTTCCTCTAGCGAGGTGCAAACCCCCAAATGCAATTTTATCAAGGCCAGCCACAATGGCCACTTTATCAAGGGCGGCCCAATGGCCATTTTATCAAGGGCGCCGATGGCCACTTCATCAGGCCAGCACCAATGGCAATTTCGTCACCAGGGCTGCCACTGGCTAATTTGTTAAGGCCAAGATGGGAAGCGCCTGGCCCAGCCAGTGGCCACTTTATCAAGGGCAGGCCCAATTACAAAGCAAGAAGCAGCAAATGACCAGATGCTTAAATTTGAGCAACGGATGACAAATTCCATATCATGCCACACAAAGAATTTATCAGCCCCGGGCCAAGCCACTTTTAGGGCGCCAGCTGTTTTGGCCATCCTTCGCAAAGGCAAAAGCAGCCAATTGGCTACTGCCAAGCGCTTTGTAAAATATCATGCCCGCACAAAGAATGTATTTTCGGCCGGGCCAAGCCATTTTTGGCAAAAAGGCATCGTGGCCGTTTTATGAAGGCCAGCTCCAATTCGCAGAGGCAGCAGCAGCCAAACCCTCGATTTTTGCGAGCTTTGCGAGGCTTCTTCTAGGTCAGCCCTGGCCAGATCCCTCAGTTCCATATGCTGCCATACAAAGAATTTATCAGCAGCGGGGCCAAGCCACTTTTAGCAAAATGTGGCCTTGTGACTACAGACAAGCGCGATGGGGTGAGGACACCTCAGCAACCACGATCTGTGTTTGCAAGTGGACGTCTCATTGCGCCGGGCTTCAAGGACATTTCCGGGTACGCAGCTCGCGCAGATGCGCCGCAGCATCACAACACTTTTTGCTTCTTCTACACTGCATGTTCGAAATGGAGCGCCGATGCGAAGAGACCCGAGACCTTTGCCCCTGGGGAACGTGAGCTCTACATTCAGAATGTTGTCACCGAGCCGTCTTGGCAAAGGTGGACTACGGCATCTTCGGCCTCTCGGATTCGCCAAGAAGGTGCACGTGAACAAGGCGGTCCTCAAGCGTGGTTGGGAACGTTCAGCCGCAGATGCGGCTTTGGTAGACCTGCTCATGGGCAGACCCGCTTTGGCCAAGAGCGCGTTAAATGATCTTGGCAACGAACTTGGGTTTGGAACACAGGAGACCGGCAAGTTCGTCTACTGTGGAAAGCAGATCGAACGGTTCCATCAAGTTGTCCGCGCAGGAGTACCACGAGAACCTCCAGACAGCGCTGGTTCGGACGTCGGCAGACTCCTGCAGATCCCCCGACGCCAGTGGAGGTGAAGCAGCTACGCGGAGTTCTTGGCAGCCTTCAAAGGTTGTCCCAGAGCTGGGGCCGAAGACTCCGAAGACGGGGGCACGAAAGACGCCGAAGACACAGAAGACGCTGAAGACACCGAAGACGCCGACCGTCAGGCGTCGTCAGGCGTCGTCAGGCGTCGTCAGGCGTCGTCAGGCGTTGTCAGGCGTTGTCAGGCGCCATCGGTGTGCCAGGCCCGTTAAAAGTTGTTTGCGCCTTCTGTGCCTCTATGAAGCTGAGCTGGTCCCTAACCAACCGGCGTTCACCAGGTAAGCTCCTCAATCTTTTTTGCAGTCACTTTGCTCTTGAGTATTGGTACAAAGGTGGTGTTTGCATCTTAGCCCTGCGCTTGTCCCTTGAACCGATGCACTTTCCCTCACTTCCCCCCGCTTTCCCTCGCTTCCCCTTGTCTTTCCCTCTTCTTTCCCTTGCTTTCCCTTGCTTTCCCTTGCTCTTCCGCTCTTTCCTTGCTTCCTTTGTGCTGTTCCCTGCTTTCCCGCTCTTTCCCCTACTTTGCTTTGCCTCGCTTCCCCTTGCTTTTCCCTTGCTCTACCTCTCTTTCGCTTGCCTCCCTTGCTTTCGCTGTCCCTTGCTTGCCAATGATTTCGCGCTCTCCTCGCTTCCTTTTCTTCCCCTCGCTTTCCTTTTTGTCGCCCTTGCTTCCATTTCTTTCCCTCGCTTCCTTGCCTTCCCTTGTCGTCCCTTGTCGTTCCCTTGCTTCCTTGTTGTCCTTCTCTTCCATCGCGTTCCCTTGCTTTTCTGTGCTTTCCCTGCTTCTTGCTTGCTTTCCCTGCTGTCCGTATCACCTCACATGACTTTCAAGTTCTGGGCCTTATTTTCTTATGCTATTGTTGTGATGGCCAGAACTCTAAATCAATGCTATAGTCTTTTCTCATAGAATATTGGAATCCGAGTTTTGTCTTTTCTTTTTTCGCCTCTGGAATCATGACTTGTTTTTCTCTTTGTCCTTTTTCACTTGTAACTGTTCTATCTTCTCATGCTTGTAGACCCTCTGGTTCTAAATCGTGCCTACCATGATATTTGCGCCTTTCTATTCCTAAGGAACTTTTCTTTACAACTAGCACCCGTCGTTTCATCATGTAGAGCTATCTTTATCTGATCGTTTTCCGTACTTTTCTACCTTTAGAGTTAAACCGCTGCACAAGAAGTTTTGTTGGCTAGTTCCCTGCCTCATCCTGTCTCAATATCTGTTTTGTCTGAACTCGTAACTTGTAAAACGTGTTCTTGCTAACCTTCTACGCCTTGACTCGCTTCCCTTCCTTTTCGTTGCTTGCTTTCCCTCGCTGTCCCTCGCCTCCCCTCGCTTTCCCGCGCTTTCCCTCTTCTTTCCCTTGCTTTCCCTCGCCTCGCTTTGCCTTCCTTTCTTGTGAGCAGAAGCTCGCTGCACTCAAGGCCAGCGTGCCCAGATAGCTAAGCGCCCGCTGTGCTCGGCGTGCGCAAGCGATTTAGACTTCGACCCCTGGAATGCTCAGAAGCATGCGTCACAACCAGGGACCTGGGAAATGGCTGCCTTCACGTTGGTTCCCTTTTAAAAAACCTTCAATGGGGAGAGCGCATCTATCTTGGACATCCTGACTACGCTCAGAGGATTTGGTTACACAATCCTCTATGCGAAGGGTAAATAGCTTGGTCGCAGTTGACTGGCTCCTGCACCTAGGATGCCCATAGTGGACTTCATCCGCACTTTGGTGAGCAGGCGAGCCGGAATCCTTTGTTTGGGACGAATGTTTGGTCCAAGCCTAGTTCAAGCATGCCAGGCTGGCCCCAGAAAAGGTAAAGCACAACCTCATGACTTCTAGGGTTTTTGTTCATCATTTGCATTGAAAGGCTGACTAAAACGCGGGCCAGCGTCTCCAAATGCCAATTGAATCGGGAGGCAGAAGCAGACGTGAATTTTTAATTCAATCCTCCAAGAGATTTGCAAAGCTAAAGATCGTGTTTCGGGAGG